>ML842288.1:29884-62304 GCA_009831015.1 Picea engelmannii | reverse complement strand
ATTCCCCAACACATAATCAAAGGAAGAGACTTTATATTTCGATTAGAAATATTCGACACCCAATTTTTCCATGCTTCCTCCAATTTTCCTTTCCAAAGACATTGTTGCCCCAATTTTGAAGAGCACTCCTACCAAATGTGATGCGAAAAAGGACATTGAAGGAAGAGATGTATTATTGATTCTTCATTTTCTTTACAAAGAGGACACTATCCTATACCTTCCAACTATCTGTTAGAAGGTTGGTAAATTATATAAGAATATTCTTTTTTTTCTTTGAGGATTAAACACCTTATTTTGAGAATGTTAATGAACCTTTGGTCTATTGATTTTCCATAAATGAGGGATTTATAATCCACTCAATTTATCAACACGGATATTTATTGTTAAAATTAAAATATATTCTTTGTTTCTCTTGTTTGTATAAATATCTTTGTCTTCAAAATGGTCTATTCTTGGGTGTAACCTGCATGCAATTAACTGACTAATAATTCCGATAATAGTAATCGGGACTCTAAATTCAAATTTCTCTATTACTTTGAATCGCTAGGAAAGTATATACCAAGTGGTTGTGCTTCTTGTCTCCAAGGCTTGGTTTCATTTGTATATGCAATTCATAGTTCTCTAATATGGTTGTACATGCACATCAACCTTTTTTAACTAGATTTCACTACATTTCCAAGTATAGTTATTCTCCTTGAGAAGTGGACCAAAAACATCAATATGGTCAAATAGATCATGTTAGCACTGAGAGTCACCCTCATACTACAAGAGGATAATCCCAGACGCATCAAAATGTTTTTGGAGGTAGGTTTATGAGTGGAGGTCAAATGGACAAAGATCGGTACAAGAATGTTTTAACATAGAAACTAGACTAATAATGCATAAGGAAATGAGGTCTTCATTAACTTCAGTCAGTGGTTTAAGGTTAAAGGTGAGCATAGGGAAGACTTAATGAGAAAGGTAAACAAGTCTGCCATGGTCATCCGATCTTCAAGCAACTTGGTGAAGAAAAACTCAGGCACAAGAGCACTCTTGAACTTAAGTTTCAGGCACTAAAATATATCACAACAACATAGTAATCAAACCTCCATTACTATGTGACTACAACAACCCATCTGGATCCTCCATGCACGAGCATTTCAACATAAGAAGAAACAAGGTAACAAAAAAAATACTAAAACATGTCACAACAATACTACAATCAAACCTACATTACAATACAACTACAACCCTCGTCTGGATCCTCCATGCAAGAGTGTTTTAGCACATATTAAACAAGATGATGAAAGAAACTGAATTCTATTAATGTGAAAGTCTCAAGTCTCATACAAAACTAGAGAATAGAACTGTTATCAAAATATTACAAAATAGGGAGCTCTGCTCAACCATTCGACGGACTTTACAAAATATTGAACTGATCTATTTATAATCATATCAGTTCACAACTTCCAGAAGTGTGATCTGGCCATTCCATTCAAATCCTTTCATCTGCACCTCCTTCTGTTAGATTGTGTGTGTTTCCTCCTGTCAAATGTAAGCTCAGATCAGTATGGGTCTACAAGAAGAAACCATCCAGTTGGTACCTTGGGATGAAATTTCTATCTCTTCGACCATAGCTTCCAAGCTTCCTATTTATGGACTGAGCTAAGGTTTCAAATACCGGTCCTTTTCATTAACTGAATCCTCCTCGAGATCGAAGAAGCAACTTGATGATTAGGGGGAGGCCACATATCACTGTTAGATATGACATCATGCGTGCACATGATTTTGGGGCCGCGGGAAATGGTTTATGCCCACACCTCTTTTGGGCCCGAAATGCATCGCTTCTCGCCATGTAGCCACCCCAGAAAACCGTGGTTAGAATTTTGTCCTTCTCAAGGCCTTTTAACGCTCGAGCATGTTGTGGCCCCGAAATGATTTTTGGTCGTTGATCTGAACGAGATATGAGATCTAGGTGCCCCGACTATTTTAGCGCCCCCACCAAAGTTTTATTCGCCTTCCAATTATGGAAACCTTCCAACTATTTCTAGAGATGGCACCAAATCGAAATGAATAGGGGATTCTTGCCACTGCAAACTGCACTTGCCTGCTTTCCTGCACTCTTGGTCATCCTGTGACCTTGACAACTTTATGTGATAACATTTTTCTCCACAGGGGATGGAATGCTCCTTGTGAGCTGCCAAGAACAAGCAGTTCCAGTGCCTTAGTTGTTGGATTGTGGAGTCGTGCTCAAATACATTTCATTGAAGACAACAGGTTGATATGTACATTTCTCTACTTCCAAAAAGAAGGACAACACACATGCTCCAGAAGGATCTTATTTATGTACAATCCTACAATAACTAGTTTTACAATGCGCTAGGTGAAAACAAACTTCCACCAGAGCCATTCAAGTAACCTCCTAACTGAAAAATTATTTACTCTGTCACTGATCAACAAGGGAGAATAAAACTATGACAACAAATTAGTTACATCCTTAATATTACCTCCCAATGATAAAGGTAAGATAAAGCTTGAAAGCTTAAGTATATTGAGGAAATACAACTCCATGTACTCCCCTACAAGGTCATAAAATAGGTGATAAAACTTACTAGGTTGGTAACAGAAAGCCTTCTCTTCTTTACAGTTGCTCACATATGGCTGAACATCTATGGAAAGCACACGTGAGTGAAAGGCTGATGCGGGTTGCTGATCCATTTCTCTTTTTCCCTCTCTGATAATATCTGCTAGTTGATGGAAAAAAATCTCCTCATGTATATAAATGGATGGTTGTTTTTCCTTAACATGTTTCTCTTGGCATAATCTTTCATTTTCATTAGAAGGTTGGTTGTTAATGTTTTTTTCTTCTAAGACAAAAAACACCTCATCATCTTCATCACTGTCTCCATAATGATCAAATAAAGGAGGAGTCTCGAATGACATAACAAGAGGTATCTTCTGCCCAACATGAGAAAATTTCTCTTCATTATTAAACACAAGTTGCCTTTCAAGATTCAATCCAGGAAGAAATATATTATCATCATCATATGAGTCAAAAATCGGCTTCTCATATCTAGGTTTTTTATAGATAGGGTTACAAAGAATATCAACTTCCAAAACAGACTCGATTTCTGCACTTTCCTTACTGAGACAACAAACATAGTTTTCATCTGATGTAGATGAATAGGGAAGAGAAAGAGTTGATTCCTCATCTAAGGCATCTTATTCATTCTCAAATCCTTCATAAGAATCAATTATATCCTGAACACAGTCTTTATACTCCTCACACCAACTATGACAAATTAACTCAGAGGAATAAAACTTTTGACAATGAATATTGAAAGTTGCATGAAACTCATCAAGTGAAGAAACACTAGAAAGCTCAAGAGAGTGATACCAAATATAAGCATCTCCTTGAATAGAGTTCATAAACAAATTCATACGTATGTCTTCATGTTGGATGTCAAGTTGCCGCATCAAAGCATGAAATCCTAGAACATGTTAAAGAGGGTCGTCATTCTCACCTTCACAAAATCTTGGCAACAAATCTTGCCATTCATCAATTTGAGGCACAAGATGTGGATAACCAGCTATGGATGAGAAATTTAGTGGGGAAAACCTCCTGGCCAAGATAGCCTCCATACCTTTTTGATTTGTATCCTTTTAGTGGATCCACCAATAGATTATGAATAATGGAGTTGCCATGGTGAAAGATCAGTAGTTAGAATAATGTGTCTAGCTTCAATTCACCATCTAAAACTGGATCTATTCATTTTTGTTCTCCCAGGGAAGATATATTCACTTATGTCCCTGGCAACGGTTCCATTAATGTTAGCATTGAGAGTCACCCTCAGACTGCAAGAGGATAAGCCCAGTACCCATCAAAATGTTTGTGGAGGTAGGCTTATGAGTGGAGGTCAAATGGACAAAGCTCGGTACAAGAAAGCTTTAACACAAAAAATGGACTAACAATGCATAAGGAAATGAGGTCCTCATTAACTTCAGTCAGTAGTTTAAGGTTAAAGGTGAGTAGAGGGGAGAATTAGTGAGAAAGGTGGACAAGTCTTCCATGGGCATCTGGCCTTCAAGCAACTTGGTGAAGGAAAACTCAGGAACAAGAGCACTCTTGAATTTAAGTTTCGGGAACTTAAATATATCACAACAACATAGTAATCAAACCTCCATTACTATGTGACTACAACAACCCATCTGGATCCTCCGTGCATGATCATTTCAACATAAGAAGAAAGAAGGTAACAAAGAAAATACTAAAACAGGTCACAGAAGTACTATAATCAAACCTACATTATAATAAAACTACAACCCTCGTCTGAATCCTCCATGCACGGGTGTTTTAGCATAGATTAAACATGATGATGAAAGAAATTGACTTCTATTAATGCAAAAGTCTCAGGTCTCATACAAAACCAGAGAACAACTCTGTTATCAAAATATTACAAAATAGGGAGCTTTGCTCAACCATTCGACAACATTTACAAAATCTTGAGCTGATCTATTTATAATCGGATCAATTCACAACTGCCAGGAGTGTGATCTGACCATTCCATTCAAATACTTCAATTTATTGTAGTTCTTTAGTGGACTTTCGATGTTGTCTCCTAAGTCTCCATTTAGTGGTGGGTAGTAGCTTCTCTAAAGGCCCACAAATAAGTGTTGAGCATGGATTACCAATTCATTTACCCCATTCAAAGACTATTTGTAGCCACCCAACCATGATCAAGTCTAAGAGGAACAACACATGTTTCTCTCTAGGAATTGGACAGTTGAACAAAAGATAGATCATTGAGACTACTGTCTCGAGCAAAATATACCCCAAAATAGGTGCATATGGACCATATGACTATCATGCATAATATAGTGTCTACAAAGCTTGTTGGAAGTATATTCCATCTCAAGGGACATGCATGCCCAACAAGGAGGTGAATTGATCCAATGACAGAGCCAAATGCCCAAGTTCAAGGAAACATTCACTTGGAAAGATGACCTCTTAAAAAATTCCAATTTAGAAACCCCCTATGAAAATCCAATAACTATGAGATGGAAACCATTGATCTCTGGACACCATACATGGATGGTGGATATTTGTTATATATTGGTGTTCTTCAAGATATAATCAAGAATGAAATTATGAAGAAAATCTACAAAACTACAACCATAATGGATTCTCACATTAGTAGAGACACTGTGCCAATAATCAAGATAAGTATTGGAATATTATGCGCACCCTATGAATCCAATATACAAGAATATAAGGGATAAAATTCCCAACATATAATATACCAATGATATAGAAATCAATTGGGGATGGAATTGATCCGGGATTTCTGTGAGATCTTTCTCTACAAAAATCCTCCAATGAGGAACTTTTACTAAAGCTTAATTACATGTGAACATGAAAAAATAATTATTAAGCATAGACATATTAACATGAGCAAATTGTCATCATAATGTGCGTATGTGAAATTAAATCTCTACTTAATCAAGAGAGAATGAAAACAAAAACCCACACATATAATTTGACACCCATATGTTAACGGAGTTCACCAGAATCTTCTGGCTACATCTCTAGATCTGCTTGGAATACAAATCGCTTTATTTTCCTTCCTTTAGTAGGGCTGAAATATTCACACAAAATGTGGCACATGCTCCTTACACGACATAAATCCCAGAGAAACCTTCTCTTGTACAAAGAGAACTTAAGGTTATCACATAAGTGACATTTCTTCAGACACCAGAAGGACTACATTCCTCTCCATGCATATCTCTTTCAAAGGGGCCTAAAGAGGCCTCAAGGTGGCCTCCATTTACAATGCTTACATAAGGAAATTATATAGTTTCCCTTTCTCCATAATTCAAGGAGACAAGATCCACAATTTTAGGATCTAATAACCTCTCAAGGAAAAAATGAGAAATTGTCTCAACCAACCTTAACTTCCCCTTGAGACTACAAAACACTTGTGATAAAATGAGGAAGAATCACAAACCACTTCATGAGACTCCCAACTTCCTCTTAAAATTAGGAAACTAATCAATGAGGTAGGATTCTCACATAAAACTAGTTTTCCCTTAAAACAAGGAAACTAATTTGTGAGTTGGATTCTCACATATAATTTTAATTTCCTTTTTACAAATTAAATGAAAAATACATGAGCACATTATGCTAAAAAATATTAATCATTTTTACAATATGAAGCATTACACATTCCTTTTAAAATTTGTCACCTATCATCAATTATCGTTTTAATGATCTTCTTCATGATGCGAAAAGTATTGAATCGTTGTGTGGAGATCCTCCTGGATCATACCTCCACACAAAAATATAGAGAGAAATTGTGACTTGAATCTGGAAAACCATCTTCTAGGAAGACTCTTACACTCCACTATGCACTTCCCCACTGCTTGATTTGTATAACAAATTTCTTTGAAAGGCCACACCCTTCTTCTCCTTCACCTTTGTACTTTAGAATGAGGATGTTGATGCCAACACTTGCATCAATGCAAATCTATAGTTGATTCCTTGATCTTCATGACAAATGTCTCTGAAAGGCCGCACCCTTCTTCTCCTTCACCTTTGTGCTTCAGAATGAGGATTTTGATTCCAACACTTGCATTAATGAAAATCAGTAGCTGAAAATATATGGATTAAAACTTCTCAAAGTAGTACCATACTTTCCTAGAGTTTATAAAACACTCATGGACAAGTTTACAATGATTTTGAAGATAAGCCTTAGGAAAAATAATGCCTCACACTCAATAGTGGCTATAAGACCCATTACAATGTTGGAAAAACAAGCCTAGGAAAAACAATGTCTCTCACTCAACAGTGGCTACAAGACCCATTACAATGTTGCCAAAACAGGCCTAGGAAAAACAATGCCTCTCCCTCAACAATATCTATAAGACCCATTACAATGTTGCCAAAAAAGGCCTAGGAAAAAAATCCCTCTCTCTCAACAATAGTTATACGAGCCATTACAATGTTTACAACAAGGATTACAAGATTTAGGCATAGAACAAAATGCCTTTCACTCTCATCATCACTTTAATAGTGGCTATTACAAACTTTTACATCATTAACATTAAGGTGAATACCCCCAAATGTGCACTAGTGGCAACTCTATGGTTTTTAAATCCCTCATTACAAACATGTGCAACATAATAAATAAGGAAAATTCCATCATCATCACACTCGTCTCATAATTATGAGACTTTTGGTTGTAAACATGACTACTTTTTGTCAAAGTGTCAAAATCCTCTTACTGCATCGTCTCGATTTGCATGTAAGGATCAAACAATGAATTTCCTACAATAATTAATATCATGTTTCCTTGCAGCAACACTCAAATATCACTAGAATCTGTAACATACATTCATCCTTTTGCAATTTTCAAAAAGAGGAAAAAACCATAAATGCATAAAAATTACATTGGGTTTCATGCCAAGGTGCACAATCGACTGCTCAAATCTCGACATACACAACACCAACATGTCCTTCTCGTCATTTTGAAACTTTTGACTATAAACTCAACCTGTTCTAAATGATGCAACTCTACCTCAAAAAACGTGCCAAACAAACATGGGTTTGACCATAGCCCTCAAAATCGATTACTCGAATCCAAATTATAACTACACTAGTGGATTCATGGTGAAAAATCGTGCAAAAATGACTGTACTTTCATCAAATTTTTTCATTGTGACTTCCAGACCTGTACTGTACCCAACCACCCCCAGGACGGGCACACTACCTCAAAAAATCTGTTTGAAACTGATTTCGAATTCTGATACCATTTAATTATTAAAGAAGCATGAAAGAAACATGATAATATCACATGCAATAATAAATATTCATGCTATAGTATAAAGAATGTTTAAACATGCCATGCATACCAATAACCAACAAGCATGAATGTTCTAACATACAAATCTCAAAGACAATAATTAATACACAACAGCAATAAATATACAACATAGAAACGCATGACATAGAACACTTATCTTTAATGAAACAAATTCACCAACTGGTTGCAGACCAAGGACATTCCACCCAACCATAGACACTATTGTTCCAAGTCTTAACAATAGGTCACCCTTGAGCCAAGCTATGAATCCACAAGGACGGTTCCAGGGTGTAGCTCAGCTTCCCAAACCAGTCAACACTCAAGCTCTCATAGGTTTCTCAACACACAAAAATCCAAAGTACACCAACTTTCTTCTCTCCATCTTGCACAACCCAAGAGAATAGACCCCCTTCTCTGCCATGCAGTCCCTCAAGCTTGTTGATATTATGGTATCTTTGAGAGGTATGTACCTCTATTGTGACCTTTGACAAGATTAGAATGTTCCGGAAGGAATCAAAGAAATGAAGGAAACCCTAGACAAGATGTCGGTTGAAGAAATATAATTAATGTGAATTAATTAGTACCCAGAGAGAGAAGTCGGCCCAGGCAAGCTTTCCAAAATACTATAAATACAGGGCACCAGTCTCTCATTTGACACACTTTTCAGAAACACAGAAAACCAGTTTCTGTGCACTGCAGTCTAGCAGTCTTGTGTGCAAGTCTCGGGGAAGGAGTTGCGCCACTTATTGGGTGAGACTATTTGATCAGCTTGGTTACTTCTTGCTTTATGCTTTAGCCTTGCTTGGCTATTGTTTTTCTACCAGCATTCTCTTCTTTGTCAAGGTCAAGGTGATCGGAGGGTGGCTCCGACCTATGGTTGGGTGACAAGGGTATTGTCAATGGTAAAACACACACATTCTTTCATATTCTAACAAAGTTGTCCAACTCCTTCCAAGGCTCCAATGCATCTAGTCAATAATATCCATGTTGGGACTCTCAGGACTCAACACTGTGAATAAAATTTAGTACATGCCAATGCATCTTAGGCATGCATGTATTAATTCATGGATGAAACACACCAGTCACTTCTACAACCAATAAGCAATGGCCTCCTCCTCAATAATTCACCCTCATGGTCCCATTCCAACAACAAGAATGAATGAGTGAAATAAGTGAACATAATGGAGAGTCTGAACAATGAATAATGAATGAACAGAGTGAGTGAAGAAGAACCCCCAAACATCCCACAAGATGGGTTTAAATATTTACTTGAAAATCAAGAACCCTGTGGCCTTTCCCCAAGAAGCACATGTAACCACTTCTCTCCATTAAAACAATTATGGGTAAATAAAATATGATAAAATGAATTATCCCCTTAAGCCCCCTCTCTCTTGGAATCATAGCCCCTATAACTCTTGTCCTTTTTGTCTTGTAGCCAATGTTGTATTTTATTATTTTTTTTATGGCTGGCGGAATCAACAACTAGTTGGGCACGTACTCGCGTTACATGTGGTCGTGTTATCCAACTTCTACCACTATAACCTCCAGGTGTGCCTAACTTTCCCATGCATTACACACTAGATTAGTCAAGGTGAGTTGAAATCGAGACCTCTTTGGAACTTCATTTTTAGGGCACTTGAAAATTGAGCTGCCCCCCGGGGGCTAACGTTGTATTTTATTATTAATAATGATCATAGCATTACATTTCCTAGGCATGTTGGCCTCTTTAATTGCTTGGGGACTCTGAAATTTCATCAAATAAAAAAAAATATTATTTCATATGGGGACTCAAAACCAAGGTATTACATTCCCCTCCCCCTTATTTTGGCATTGTCCTCAATGCATATACAAAACATAAATTAAAATTTCCAAATTTATTCAAAAAGTCACGAGTACTTTGCCCGCATGGAATCTTCATGCTCCCAAATAGCATCTTCAGTACCGTAGCAAGTCCACTGAACTTTTACCAACTCTATAACTCGATTCTGGAGCATTTTGAAATTTTTGTCCAATATGCGCACTGGTTGGACCTGAAGGTCTCCCTCTGGATCTACCTGAATCAAATTCCAATCAATAACATGGTTAGGATCATGTATATACTTTTTCAACAAAGAGATATGAAATGCATTATGCACATTCATGGAAGAAAGCAATGCAATCATGTATGCAACTGGCCCTATTATGTCCAAGATCTCAAATGGACCACAAAATCTTGTTTCTATCTTTGTACAACTACCCAACTTCAATGTGCTCTTATTGGGATTCACTTTTAAAATAACATGCTCCCCCACTATAAATTCTCTAGTTCTCTTGTTCTTATCTGCATAACTTTTCTGTCTATCTTGAGTTGCCTTTAAATTCTGCTTAATTCTAACCATCTGGTCTTCCATGTCCTTGAGCAATTTTGTCCCAAGTACTACTCTTTCTGCTGGGTTGTCCCAACTCACTGGAGTATTGCATTTTCTACCATACAAAGCCTCAAATGGTCTCATCTTCAATGAATCTTGATGCCCATTATTATAGGCGAACTCAACCAAATGCAAATAGTCTTCCCACTTAGATGGTTTATCCATCACATACATTGTCAACATGTCTTCAATCACTTGGTTGACTGTCTCTGTCTTCCCATTTGACTATGGATGGTATCCTCTGTTAAAATTCAGATTTGTACCAAATTATTTAAATAATCCCCTCCAGAAATTTGAATTAAACTTTGTATCTTTCTCTGAAACAATTGCCTTAGGTATCCCATGCAACCTAGAAATTTCCCTCGTGTAAATTTATGCAATATTAGTTGTTGTATGAGTCATTTTCATAGGGAAAAAATGAGCATCCTTTGTCAATTTATCCACAACTACCATTGTGGAATCATGTTGCCTTGTTGTCCTAGGAAATTTAGTTCTAAAATCAATGGTTACCACTTCCCATTTCTTCTCTAGAATTGACAATGGCTAAAGAAAACAAATTGGGTGTCTATGCTCATCTTTTACTCTCTGACATTCCATACATTTGGCAATGTAATCGGCGACATCCTTCTTCATTCCTGGCCAAAAGAATTAGCTTATTACTACTGCAATTGTTTTCTGGTAACCAATATGTCTAGCATATGGAACATTATGCATTTCTTTTAATACCAAATTCCTAAGTTCTTTGGAGCTAGGAATACAAATTCTATTCTTATGCATAAGTAATCCATCTTCCTTAATCTCATACTCTTTAATTTTCTGTTGTATGCTTTCTTGTTGTAAGCTTTCTTTTACTTGTAGGTAATGTTGATCTATAACAACAACATCTAAAATTTTCTCTTTAAATCTGACTGATGCATACTAACAACTATAGCATGCATGAGATGTGCTCCTCTGCTGAGTGCATCAAAAAAAATATTTTCTTTTCCCTTGATTTGCTTGATGTCAAAGTCATACTCACTTAAAAATTCCAACCATCTTCTTTTCCTAACATTCAAAGTTGGTTGTTCAAAAATATATTTTAGACCACTATGGTCTGTCCTTAATTCAAATCTTTTTCCCATGAGATAATGCCTCCACATCTTCAATGCATGAAATATGGAAACAATCTCCAAATCACGTGTGGCATAATTCCTCTCATGTTCTTTGATTTTTATGGACTCATAACCAATTACATGTCCATTTTGAGTGAGGACTCCACCAAGTCCTTCCTTGCATGCATCTGTACATACCACAACATTCTCCTTTGGGTCAACAATATTTAAAATAGGTGCACTAGTAAGTAATTCCTTTAACAAATTAAAATTCTCTTCACACTATGTTGTCCATTCAAACTTGATTCCCTTCTTTTGTAAAGAAGTTATGGGATGAACAATCTTAGAGAACCCTGCTATAAACCTCATGTAGTATCCAACTAATCCCATAAAAGATCTGATTTCTGAAACATTCATGGGTGTTGGCCATCCTTTAATGGCTTCAATCATTTCTGGATCTATTGCTATACCTTGTTCTGAAATAATATGACCCAAATAATGGATTTGTTCTTGGTAAAAATAACACTTACAAAGATTGGCATAAATTTGATGTTCCCTCGGCACTTGTAAGACCAACCTCAAGTGATGTTCATGCTCTTCCTCAGACTTAAAATAAATAAGTATGTCATCCAAGAACACAATGAAAAACTTATCCATATAATTTCTGAATATGCCATTTATTAAGCACATAAAGACAGTTGGTGCATTGGTCAGTCCAAATGGCACCACTACAAACTCATAATGTCCATACCTGGTTCTGAAGGTTGTTTTATTGATGTCTCCCTCCTTGATTCTTACCTTATAGATTCTTTTCCCTTTCTAATGATTAATCCCATGCCCCCATCTAATCTCCGAGTTCAAAGTTATGGCTTCCTGAAAGAGTCACTTTCACCCTTTTTATGCAAACAAGATATTGTAGCGAAAATGGAATGGTTGTGTGCCAATCTTGTAAAATTATTCCACATGGCCTTTACACTGGTACAAAATTTGAATAATTTGAATTATACACAGGTGCTTCCTCCAATCCACTTTCCTTGTGGCTGTGGGCTCGAAACCAAGGGATTATCCACTCTAAGTGATTTTCCTTTGGTGCTTTTCTATTTATTCTTCTACACAGGACCTTGTTCGAAAATGTCTGTGGGCTTGTTTACTTATAGGCCTTTCATGCCTCTAATCAACCCCTTTACCTTATCATGAGATTGGTGTTGGAACTAGGTCCTCTGAAATTTGGCATTCTTGCATTCTTCTGGAGTAATACTTCCTAAAGTACACTTCGTCAAAGTACTTATATTATCTCCACTAGTAGATCAGACGGTTGAGATTTATTTTCCTGTTGACTGGACGATCCTAGCTCATCTGGAGGCTTCAAAGAAATCAATGATCACGACTTGATTAGGTTTTGAGATGGATGGTCCTTATTTATTTTAGGACTTCGAAACTCTAAGACTCTGAGATATTACAACTCTCAAGTTGTTCAACTCCCCCAGATTTATACCTGTCGAAGTGGTCATAAAGTGGCGATGATCGCTTACCATTTATTAACACATCCTGTTATGTTATCCTTCCACTAGATTAATCCAACGAATATGACTTAATCAAGTGTTGATATGGATGGTCCTTATTTATTTCGGGACTTTGACACTCTGGGATATTAAAACTCTAAAGTCATTCAAACCCCCCAGAGTTATACCTGTTGAAGTGGTTACACCATCCTTCCACTGCTTGATCTAACAGTTGAGAAAAGTCCCAAAGGGATCTTAGATCGATAGTATATGTGATTTTTTTACTCCGAGACTCTGATATATTACAACTCTCAAGTTGTTCAACTCCCTCGGAGTTATACCTACCAAAGTGCTTATGCCATCCTTCCATTTCTTGACCTAATGGTCAATAATTCACCAAAAGGGATATTAAATCGACGACCTATGTTAATTCATGGTTTCGGTTTTCCGGGATTCCACCCATTTCTAACTCATTTATCCCCGAAACAGTGAAATCCAAATGACCACAGAATTCATCAACCAAGGTGAATGGCTGAGGTTTTAATGGTTTGATCTGATGGCTCTGGTTATACCCAAAATTTCTCAACTATATCTCACATCCCTCATTTATCCGCCTTCTCCTAAATATTCTTTGACATGGGATCAATGTCCTTCAGAGGTTTGATTCCTATGAGACTCCTTTGGCTTTACACTTGGATTCTAACTGAACCATGATCGTTGATATGGGCCTTCGATCCTCGATCAATGGTTTTCATATCTCTCGACTGTAACAAATTTTCCTCACAGTTCTAAAGGTGTTTCTAAGTTGATATCTTGGGAATTTGATCCCAATAGCACTTCCTCAAGGTTCCCCTTTTCTTGAGATTTCCTTCAACCTTCCCAAAGGTCTTAACATTGGGCGCTTTGATTTCGTGCAAAATAATACACTATCTCTCTTGTGATTTAGGATCTCAAATACATATTGTTTATTAATGACAATACCATAATACCATTTCCAATAGTTACGGCCAATACCAATCCGGTGTTTCAACCAGAATATTTGATACCAATTTGTAATGTACCCAACCACCCTTGGGGCTGAGCATGCTACCTCAAAAACTCTGTTCAAAACTGATTATGAATTATGATACCATTTAATTATTAAAGAAGCATGAAAGAAACATGATAACAACACATGCAATAATAAATATTCATGCTACAATATAAATAATGTTTAAACATGCCATGCATAGCAATAACCAACAAGCATGCATGTTATAACATAGGAATCTCAGAGACAATAATTAATAAATAGCATAAATTAATATACAGTAGATAAACACATGACAGAGAAAACTTATCTTTAATGAAATGAATTCACCAATTGGATGTAGAAAAAGGACGTTCCACCCAACCATAGACACTATTGTTCCAAGTCTCAACAGCAGGTCACCCCTGAGCTAGGGATATGAATCCACAAGGACGGTTCAAGGGTGTCACTCATCTTCCCAAACTAGTCAATACTTAAGATATCACAGGTTTCTTAACACACAACAATCTAAAGTAAACCAACTCTCTTCTCTCCATATTTCACAACCCAAGAGAATGGATCCCCTTCTTTGTCATGGAGTCCCTCAAGCTGTCTAACTCCTTCCAGGACTCCAATGCATCTTGTCAAGAATCTCCATGATGGGACTCTCAGGAATCGCAACAATGAATAAAATTTAGTACATTCTAATGCATCTAAGGAATGTAGGCATTAATTCATGGATGAAACACACCAGTCACTGCTACAACCAACAAACAATGACCTCCTCCTCAATAATTCACCCCCATGGTCCCATTCCAACAACAAGAATGAATGAGTGAAAAAAGTGAACAGAATGGAGAGTGTGAACAATGAATAATGAATGAACATAGTGAATGAAGATGAACCCCCAAACAACCCACAAGATGGGTTTAAATATTTACTTGAAAATCAAGAACCACATGGCCTTTCCCCAAGAATCACATGTAACCACTTCTCTCCATTAAAAAAATTATGTGTAAATAAAATATGATAAAATGACTTATCCCTTTAATCCCTCTCTCTCATAGAATCATACCTCCCTATAACTCTTTTCCTTGTCTGTCTTGCAGCCAACGATGTATTTTATTATTAATAATGATCATAGCATTACATTTCCTAGGCATGCTAGGCTCTTTAATTGATTGAGCACTCTGGACTTTTGTTAAATAAATAAAATACATCATTTCATATGGGTACTCAAAACTGAGGTATTACAGGACCCCTCCTGGGATATCTTCCTCATTCTTCATGTCAACGCACTGTACAAACCCTACAATAAATGTGGATTTGTCTCAAAAAATGTGCCCTTGTACGACATCAGTATATGCGTTGTCTCGATTTGTGTGCCAGGGGAACCCTGCTACCTGGTTCTCATGCGTCCTCTGGATCCTTTCCCCATCGGATACCAAACATCGGGTTTAAATAATTTTTTCGTGGGTGGATATTACAAAGTGGTTGGTAGCCCAGCCGATAGAACTGTTCGGTTCTTTCGTTGGAGGCTCGGGTTCAAACCTCCAGACTTGGCATATAAAAAAGGTTTTGTTGGTTCGTTGGAACCATCTGACCACCATTAAAACTATTTCAATGTACATTTAATTGTTTCCAACATCGATTTGGGTGGGATTCCCACCAACTCTATTTAAATGTTCCACCAATTCTTTGTCAACCATTGGTTGGCCGGTTGGCCACTAAATTTGGGGTCTGACCATATTTATAAATCGCCAAATTTTTCGTTCATATTGTTGGTCGTCGGCCGATCTAGCATCAACCATTTTTAATTTTTAATTTTTCTGTCTTGATCCCTCATTGGGCATCCGTGGGGTGCCACATGGCACCCTGTGATTGGACCATGTGGCACCTCCAGATTGGATGTTTGTGTCTAGTCAGCAGTCTAGTAAACTGTCGCATGTGCATTATGTCAGAGCCACCTATCTTCCCAATCATTTGTTGATGTTGACACCATGTAGGTTTTCATACTACCTAGTCACTATGCCACATCATTCACAGTACCACCACATCAGCCTCCATACTGCACCCTGAGCTCCAGTGACCACTGATTTGGTAGCAAGTGCAATAGTTGTGTGAATTCATGTCTATCTCAGTTTCACTGTAAAGAGATTTTCTCTTCCAAAACTTTGCAATGCCCTTACTATCCCAAGATTTTTGAGGAGACATTGATTTCCTCCAGAATCTCGTGCTAGATCTATCACTTTTAGAAAGTGATGTGCCATCATTTTTCCTAGATGGTGTTGGTCATGATTTCAACTCTTTGCTTGAAGATTCCTCTTCTCATGTTGATTTTGAGCATTCTCTTTCACCATACCTCAACCTTACATATCAGGGTCTTCCTTCAAACTCCAATGGTTGAATGATGCCTTATACATTAATACAAAGTTCTCCTCCTTTATACCCCATCTTCCTCAACAAATTCAATCCAATTCCCTTAGTGTTCCTTTTGAAATCACCAAAAGAGGCATCATCATTAATAAGGGAAGGAATTGAACATGGAGAATTCTTTACCTCCATTCCTATTTGTGACACTTGGTCATCTTCCTGAAGTTTGATCAACTGCTCCTCCTGGTTGGATGAAGTTGTATATGAGGCTTCTAGGAAACCACCTTGGTTACTTGGTGCCTAGAGATCATCCTCTATTATCTTAAAATATGTCTAGTCATCAATATTTTCATGACAAGAACCATAACTGATATACTTGCCATGGCCACAAGTTGGTCTGGTCTTGGAAGGAATTTTTTCTTCCATCGTTGGGAATTACCCAACTTGATCCTCCATAGCTTGTAGCTACAGTTGTAGTTTGTTATTCTCTTCTTCAGATTCTTGAAGAAACCTCCTCTATTCAATGTTCTTTGCTTGAATAGTCTGGTTGATTTCTTCAAGCTCACAAAGCCATGTTGCTTCTTTTCTTTTCCCATGATTATATTCACAATATGCAAAATTGGTCATACTTTCTCTATTACCACTTGATCTGGTATTTTCGTGAGATATTTCTCTACAAAAATCCTCTAATGAGGAAATTTTACCAACGCTTAATTTCATGTGAAAATGAGAAAATAATCATTAAGCATTGGCATATTAACATGATCAAATTGTCATCATAGTGTGCATATGTGCAATTAAATCTCTACTTAATCAAGCAAGAATGCAAAAAAAAACTGACACATATAATTTGACACCCATATGTTATCAGAGTTCACCAGAACCTTCTGGCTACATCTCTAGATCCACTTGGAATACATATCACTTTATTGTCCTTCCTTTAGTAGGTCTGAAATCTTCTCACAAAATGTGGCACATGCTCCTTACAGAGTGAAAGTACCAGAGTATCCTTCTCTTGTACAAAGAAAAATTAAGTATCTCACATAAGTGACCTTTCTTCATACAGTAGATGGACTACATAGTACATTCCTCCCCATGCATAGCTCTCTCAAAGGGGCCTAAAGGGGGCTCAAGGTGGCCTTCTTTTACAATGTTTACATAAGGAAATTATATAGTTTCCCTCTCTCCATAATTCAAGGAGACAAGATCCACAATTTTAGGATCTAATAACAACTCAAGAAAAAAAATGAGAAAGCATCTCAATCAACCTTAACTTCACCTTGAGACTAGGAAACCACCAGTGATAAAATGAGGAAGAATCCCAAACCACTTCATGAGACTCCCAACTTCCTCTTAAAATTAGGAAACTAATCTGTGAACTAGGATTCTCACATAAAATTAATTTCCCCTTAAAACAAGGAAACTAATTTGTGAGTTGGATTCTCACAAATAATTTTAATTTCCTTTTTACAAATTAAATGAAAAATACATGATAACATTATGCCAAAAAATAATAATCATTTTTACAATATGAAGCATTAAACATTCCTTTTAAACTTTGTCACCTATTATCAATCATCATTTTAATGACCTTCATTGAATCCTTGTGTGAAGATCCTCCTGGATTAGGAATTGAGCTATGGGAAAATGAAGATAGGGACAAAGTATATGACATTCCACAAAAATTAATTGTAGCCATCAATTCAATGCAACATTTTGAATGCTCATTCGGTCATTCAAACTAGAACTAAAGTAGAAATACATAAAGTACAACCACATAGCCATTCAACACCATAATACAATATAGATGTTTTTACCCTAGAAACCCAAATGGGGAAACTAGCTTCGAATGGTTGCTCAACTTTCATTTTGGAAACCTATGGTATAATCTAGTTCATGGCTCTATGTCCATTCAAGAATTCACATAGCTCTTCCTCCATTGAATTTTCTCCTCTTGGCCCAAAAAAGACCCTTTGAAATTTAAAGTACAAAAATAAATAGGGAGAGTTGAGGTAATGGAAGGCTAACATAAATGACCTTTCATTTTCATTCCTCAATATTTTTTCTCCTATTTTATCTTAATTAATTCATCTTTTCTTCTCCTTTGTCTTATTCCACCTTTCTTCACATTTTATTTTTCATAGTTACCAACCTTCCTTAATTTTCGGATTACGCTTGCAAGTATTGAGTCTTACAACCATTCTCTTGTTCAGATCCATTTCAGATCACACCTCTCCATTGAGAGGATTTTTGATCTCCAAAATATTAGAGGAAACTAATATGGATCAATGTGCCTTCTTTTTGTTTCTCTAGAACATGGCTCTAACTTAGGCTCCTAGCTACAACTCTTAATCTAGACCTAGCTCTGTCTTGTGACTCTGGAAAATGGCTTTGGTTTTGGCTATGGATCTAGCTCTGGTTCTTGGCTCGATTGTTCTAGTAATGTAGAAGTTTTCTCACTAATTCTTATCTTTGATCAATCTCAAGATCCAAACTCTACAATTAACATTCATTTCTATCTCTCTCAAACTTAGAGATCGTCCATATTTGTAGTCAATGAAGCCAAGTCGAATGTCAGTCCATGTTTGTTTAGTGAGATCCCAACAATTATTCCCTCTATTTCCGTTTTAAGACTTTTGCGACCATTGTTTTGATGAGATAGTTCTTTCAGATTCATCCCATTGGTTTTTGATATTCGACGTTTTGGACCAAACCAGTGTGGTCCATCATCAGGGAAAGTATTATGAGATATGAAGGAAAAAAGATATAACAAGTGTAAATAACCCAACAATTATTCCCTCATGAAAAAAAACCCCAAAAGGAAGTGTGGTCTACCTTATTGTTCTAGGATTAATTGATTCTCTATATGGAAACAACTCTTTGGTTCCTACACATGCATACAAGCATTTTGTCTCTGCAACAACATTTCCATTTTCACGAGAACCTTTGTGTGAAATCATAACACCTTCTTCCACCCAAATATTTGATGAATTGTACACATGAATGGATATAGGTGACAATCATCAACCATATAATAACTTGAGGAAAATGAGATGACTCGACATTTCGATGATACAAGGACAAAGGACTAGCATTGCACTCTCTACACCAATGTCCAATACATCTCCATGAAGGGAAAATTATTTTGGAATAATGTAGGTAACAATTGGAATGAGGCTTCCTTAGTTGTTGAGATCAACTCATTGTTCTCTTTGATGGTCATGATAACCTATTGTAACATCCCTAGCCATCCACAAGCCGGGCAATGCTACTATGCAGATGCTTCACTTAGCTCTGATACCATATTGTAACATCCCCGACCATCCACAAGTCGGGCAATGCTACCACTACGGAACATTCTCATACATACATATATAACATGCATATTTAATGAAACTTAACCAAACAATATCGAGTAATCACATAATTTCTGCTAACATAGAGAATTAATGGATTTAATGTCAATTCATACATGCAACGAAATACATGAAAACATACAAGCATCACAGTCATGCATTTAATTGAAATTAAAAACATAATGATACTTATCTTTGAAACTGGAGTAACTCCACCAACTACGTGCAAACCTTCCACAAACCTCCCAGCCTTAGACCACACTGCTCATCACACTTAGTAGTGGGTCACCCTCAAGCTAGGACTAAGCTCCACCCAGGGAAAAAGAATTCTAGACTAGGCTGAGGTTACAGGAACACTGCACAGTGCAACCAGAAGGATTCTCTCCAGGAGCCTTCTTACGCCCACTACTCACGGAATCTCATTTCCCACATGCCTATTCCACCCGGGAGTATACACCTTCACAAGCACATTCCATCGGTTGCTTCACCTCCCTTTTTGGGTCTCGACAATAGGCCAGATCAGGAATTCTCAGATTTCCGTAGCTGGTGCTGGACTCTCTCTGGGAGAAAACCAGTTCCCAATAAACTCTCTCACCCGGGAGAGTTTCTCACAGGCCTAACAACCTGCCTCTTCAGCCACATGCCTGACAACCCACTTCTTCAACTAGTTTCAACTCAATTCCCACAAGGTGAGGACAACAACCACTGGTCAATACAACTCAGGAAAATAGAAGGAAACAAGCCACACTCAGTCCAGGAACTGTGTGGCCACAACCGCCAACAGTTATGAAACACACACGACACAGACATATATAGGATGCTCGAGCTTCACGGAAGATGTGACTCAGTCCACGAGTTCTCACTAGGTTATGTATGCATGACCAAAGGACAAAACATAGGATGAATCACATATTTTGGGTCTCAAGTGCATGCGTGAATATTGCAAAGGTCGAATACAAAGGATTTTGGGTTCAGACTCTGAATGGAAGAATAACCAGTGAACCCACTCGGAGGTTGGGAGAATGACCCCCCGACACGGATGAATCATCAGTTTTAACTGCATGTGCCTAGGTCGACACTTGTTTTCCTGGAGACGCATGAGTTCCACTTAGCACACATTCCCTTTACAGGAACTTAGGATGACAATCAACATGTCCACCTTAGCCTTCAGGAAATAATAACAAATTATTATCCCCTTTAGAGGTAAGCTCCCTATGTTAGTCCCTAGGCCCACACACTTAGCCTCCTCCCTTACCCAACCTTGTGGAAGCTTAGTCTCCCATCACTCTTTCTTCGTGGTCGGTCTGCACACAACGATGTTTATATTTTATTAATGATCTGCATAATTACATATACAAAATCAGGCTCCTAGCCTTTAACACTTAAGTTCTCTGGCCTAATGAACACATAAGCCCACCAGCTTGTATACACTTGGCTCACTAGCCTATATACATGATTACAATTCATAATAAAACTAGGGCACTACCGGGGGATATTACAATCCCCTCCCCTTATTTTTTCACTGTCCTCAGTGCAACTCGTTACATAGCATGAGCAAGATTTCCAAAATCTTCAAAAAGATGTGGTTATTCTGCCCACAAAGCATCCTCATGCTCCCATGTCATGTCCTTAGGACTGTACCAGGTCCACTAGACCTTTACAATCCCTATGGCTTGATTCCAGAGTTGTTTACTCTTCCGATCCAATATGCACACCAGATGCACTTGCAAGACACCTTCTTGCTCCACCTGAATCACATTCCAATCGATTACTTGATTAACATCAGGTATATATTTCTTAAGAAATGAAACAGGAAACACATTATGTACAGTCATGGATGCAGGTAATGCAAGCATATATGCAATTTATATATATGTAAATACAGATAATTCTAATAACATTATAACATGTATACAAGATACACAATCATACAATAAATATAGAATTGTACTTATCTTTTGATTTAGAAGACCTTCCACATCAACATGGTCTAGACCAAGGTACCAAACCTCAGCAGCACTCCAACCAACGATATCCCTTTCCCCACATGCATGTCCCACCCCAGGAGTGTACACCTTCACTATCACACATTCCATTGGTTGCTACACCTCCCTTTCCTTGGGCTTCAGCAACAGGTCGGCTCAGGAATTCTCAGAGCACCATGGCTCTCGGAGTTCCAACTTCCATCAAGGTCTCTAGATACCCTCCAGGACTCATACTGAGGAACCTATCCCCACACTTCTCCCTCCAGGGCTCCAGCCTTCTCCAAGGCAACCCGAGGAGAAGTGTACACACACTCAGATCCGTCGGGGATCCACAGGGTAAGATCTGTTGTCTCCAATCAACATCTTCCCCGAGCTACTCTTTGTAGTCAACATTCCAACTTTAATCAACATCATCTCATTTGCATCATCCACATGCAATTATCATGAGAAAACATAAAATAATTTATTTAGAAACTCAAACATAGTTCAAAGGGAATTCATCTTTTCCCCAAAACATGAAATTCTATTTCATAATTCATCTTGGTTGTTGCCATATTATGAATGCAACTATCCTTGTGGTTTTCCATAGGCACCAAACTACATACCATTTTTCCTATAATGCTTCATCTTGCATACAACCAACAAATTGTCAATATTTCCTATACATCATAATTCAATTGCAATATGTACAAAACCATATGCAGTTAATTTAGAATTTCCTGCACCTAGTAATTCAATTATAATTACAAAACAATTTAATAAAATAGAACGACTCTTCATTCTATGCATATGCATGTTCACATTAATATCTGTAAGTTCATTAATTCTTTTTCTGAACAAGAAAATTTTCCTGTAGTCAATGCTCATGTGACTACTTGACTTGCAACTTTCCTGTTGCAATGTCCAACAACTCCTGAAATGTCCTCAGCTTCATGATTTCACAACATTTCAGTTGTTAGTAACAATTATTTCCATGCAATAACATATATGCATGTTCTTACAAAACATATTCAACCATTACATTTAGTATACAACTCTATCACTTACTATGCATGAGTGCAATTCTCAATGCATACTTATTCAGTGCACCTTGCATTGAATTACATAATGCTCTTTATCTCAGTCATGTATCTCACCATCCATGAGTTGGAATTTTGGCCAATGTGTTGACACATTCACCACACACTTCCTATTGTCTTAGCAATTAATTGGATGCCTTCCTTTTTGACCCGAACACTACACCAAGATTATAATTCTGTGGTGTTCATTAGTGTTAGCAAAAAGGTTGCAGTCCAAGTTTTATTTAAAGGTAGGAAGCTTTTAGTACCTGTGTGGCTCATAACATTTCCATATCCGTACCTTGCCATATCCAATCATGTCCTGGTCTCATACATGACTAGCTTACTGTAATTCCTTCCTATAACAAGTTCTTATCTTTTAATTCTTTGGTTATTACCCCATAACCAAATTGACATGACATTCTACTATGTCAGTGTGTGCATTTAGAAGCTAACAATATTTGAATTAATACAGGCCTCCAACCTTTACCACATCCAGTGGTATGCACTCAATAATACAATCCTTTGATTTTATAAAAATAACTCTGGATGATGAAATTCTTACCTAAATTTCCTTTCAACAATTATGCAAAAAGAGTAATAAAAACTCATACCTGCATGACTGCCATTAATAAATTTTATACTACCTGAAAGTATGATGGCAGTAGAAGTTTTCATGCTTCTTTTATCAAACTTATAACCAGCACTTCAACTCTCTTTTGCTTCCTTCCTTATGCAACAACATCACCAACAATGCTTCCAAACATGTAAGCATTCTTTCCTCTGGCTGAATCAACAAGTTGTAACAGACTTTCTGGCACAGAAATTGCAGCAACTTCCTTCTCCCTATACAACTTTTCCTTGCTGAACCTAGAAGTCTTCAATTCTTCCTGGATTCCTGAATCTTCTTGTTCTCTCATTGTAGTCAATGTACATGACTATTTATTCCATGAGCACTTTCGACGCAATGCCCCTACCTCAGTGGGGTCTGTTGACCTCCTGGTCAAAGGATTTCAATATTATGAGTTGAATTGACTCTTCGGGCTCGTGATTGAACCCAAAAAAATTATACATAGGCCCCCTTTTCTCCTTTAGGTGCAGGTCCTGATAGACCTGCGGGCTATTCCTGCGCGCTTCCAAAACTCCAAGTTTCAGGTGCTACCCCTTTTTCATTAGCCCTTTCCTTCATAAGACCATGGGATATGACCTCATGATAAACTATGATTGCAGACATGGGAAAGAGTGGATTTAGGCCAACCCGCTTTTTTCCCTGCAATTCACCTCCAGCTTCCACGTATCAATTTGCTAAAGTCATGGTATAAATTGCGTCCCACTATTAGATTTTTAACATCCGAGAAAGTTCTGGCCCTGCAATCCAGCTCGTCCGTCAATCTCCAATACCTTAGTGATGATCTGTGATCAACGAATTTTGTCTACCTCCCCTTTTCTACCTTATTTCCTCCTTCCACACGTGATCCCAGATATACACAATCTGTCGACATGTAGCTCCCTTCCAAATCAACGGCTACGATTGATTCTAGCTCTCTAGCCCTCGAAATTTTCAACTCTCAACTATTTTCTTTTCCCCATATGAAAATCTTTCGGAGTGGAAGATCTATTGACACATGTCCTCAAAAATCGAATGGTTTTGATGAACTCCATCTCTCTAGCCTTCGGGATTTCTCACGTCTCCACACACACAAGTCTCTAGAGTGAATTTCCCCGGAGTGACAGATCTTTTGCCATGCATCCTCTCCAAATCAATGGCCCTGATTCTCTTTGGGACTTCGGCTCTTTCTAACCAAGACCAGATCAACGGTCCTTTGACCTCCTCCTCGATCAACGATCAACATCTCCTTCAGGAATTCAATTCTTTCACCCTCTTCTTTCCTCCAGAGTGCTCCGTACCCGGAGCTCCAGATTTGGCACCACGCGTCCACTTTCATATCAACGACCAATATTTAATTCGGTTGTTTCTCCTCCTCCTTATACACAAACTTCTGAAGTTGTGGATCTTACGCCACCTGTCCTCCTTGACGATGGACAATCCCAAATCACTTCGGGACTTCGGGACTTGACAAGTCTACTTATCCTGTGCACACAAGGGTTAAGTCTTGTGCGCTTATCTCCAGATCCAACTGTTAGTGGTCCTTTGTGCTTAGACCTAACGAATGGGATCCGTTCCTCTCCTCTGTGCTTCCTTTTCTCTGTTGGATGCTAATATAACAGTCCAGGCTCCTCCCACAACCGATCTGATGGCTATTTTCGCTTCTCCTCCTAAGATTTTGAATTCTTCCTCCTTGGAATATTTTGTCAGTGTTCAAAGGCTTTAGCCTTTGACCTCTCTCCTGCGAGTCCACCTCCTAGATCTCATCTTTGATCTCGTAAGAGTTATCTCTTCTGATATTTAGGACTTATAATGATTCTGTCTCCCACACACTCCTTGAGTTATCTCTTCTGAGATTTAGGACTTATAATGATTTTGTCTCCCACGCACTCCTTGAGTTATCTCTTGTGAGATTTAGGACTTATAATGATTCTATCTCCCACGCACTCCTTGAGTTATCTCTTCTGAGATTTTCAATTTACTCATACTCCTAAGGGTCTTGGCCCTTTTGTTTCCTTTCAAAGGAAAACTTTGTTCCCTCCTGGCAACCTTCTGCTCAAAGCACACCTTGTTGAGTTTTTTCTACAGAGTGTTCAACAACTCTATGAGTATATTCCTTCATTACTCTTCTCCCTGAAATCGATAAAGATTTCTCTCTATGTACACTTGCACTCGCTCGATGCCCACCTGACAGAGCCCTACAAAGTTCTCAGTGACTCTATCTCTCTCTGAACTCAACACAGTGTTCTTCATGTGCACTCCTTACACTTATGCTGACGAAGGTTCAACAATATATCTCCTGATCTTCTCTGAGGCTAACTTACCTCTGTCAACGCACTCCTTGTGGACAATGTGCACTGCTTGCACTCAAAAGATGAAAGAAGAGAAATAATTGAAACTTATTCAATACTTCACCAGTTTACACATTCAGACCAATTTGATTTAAGAAAACATTCAGATTTCATTTTCTTTCCAAGCTCTTCTCTGCTCTGTAATCATTTTTGGGCACTAGCCCCTTTCTATCAGTCCTCAACCCATGTGACCATGGGTCATGACCAATCGCCAGATCACTAGGTGCTTACTCAGGCCTTTGGCTTTCGGCTTCGGAAAATTTCCAAGCACCACACAACAATCTCTCAGAGTTCCATATTACCAAACTCACGACATAGGGTGGATCAACCATCCATGTCTACTCAGAATTCGACGAATGACACTTACTATGGAACCTCAGATGTTTGATTTCTAGGTCTTCGAGTCTTCGGAGCTTCGAAGGATCTCGCATCCACACATCCGAAATGTTAATCTCCGAACATTCCCAATCACCTTTGGTGACGTCATTACATTACATCACTTAACATTTTCCAATTGCAGGGGCATGAGGTAGCGGTTTGGAGTAACCCGCCTTTCATCCCGCAATTCTTTTGACGTTGACACGTAACCCCTCGGTGAAACCATGGTTTGGATTGCGGGAGTGCCTTGGAGAATTAACTCTCGTGCAACTTGGGTCCCCGCAATGCCTCCTGGTCATTGATATTTATGTATCGTTATCAATGCCAATGTGGGTCCTTCAACCTTTAAATACATTACGTAACCTCGGCCCCACTAGCCATGCTCATACAGAAAGCCACATGGCGGAACACTAGCGGCTGACTCATGGCCCAATCAGATGGGTGTCAGACATCACGTTCCATATGGAATTTCAAACTTTCATGGGTTTGAAACCCACTAACATGTGGCACACATCTCTTGTGTCCACATCAATCCAAGTGACGTCATCATGACTCACTAATTCGGCTCTTTGGGAGATTTCGCCCTTCACTACTACGTTTGACCTTTTAACATTAGCTTGATCCAACAGTCGAGATCTCCTCTCCAGATCTACGATGTAGATCCAATTCGGAGCTTCAGGCTTCAACCCTTCTCTTGTTTCTGGCATCAGACTTCAATGAAGTCACGAAGTCTGAAGGGTTTCTAGGTTAACCCTTATACACCTTCTCCAGATCTTACGGTCGTAAAGAATTTCCCTTCCTTCCAAATAGATCCTATGGTGCAGAACAAGCTCTGTTACTTTGCGGATTTCCAAAGGAATTCACGGCTAACTGCCTTGCAACATTACTAGATCTGATGGTCGTGAAGGATTTTTCTTCTCCCAAACAGATCCTAAGGTCCACATTACTCTGCGGCCCAATACCACTTATGTCGTGGTTTTATGACACCGCTACTCCTCTTGAGCTTCGTAACATGGCCAAGGTAACTTCTTGGCACTCATGAAGGTTTTGAGGTTCGAAATTGGCCCTCCAGACACAATTTCCACTTGAACCTTGAGTTCAATGACCACTTATCCAGCCCATCCAGGCTCAACGTTGAAACCATTCTCTGATACCATTTTGTAACATCCCCGACCATCCACAAGCTAGGCAATTCTACTATGCAGACGATTCACTTAGCTCTGATACCATATTGTAACATCCTTGACCATCCACAATCTGAGCAATGGTACCACTGTGAAACATTCTCATACATACACACACACACACACACACACACACACACATATATATATAACATGCATATTTAATGAAACTTAACCAAACAAATCAGAGTAATCACATAATTACTGCTAACATACATAATTAATGGAATTAACAACAATTCATACATGCAACGAAATACATGAAAATATACAAGCATCACAGTCATGCATTTAATTGAAATTAAACACATAATGATACTTATCTTTGAAACGGGAGTAACTCCACCAACTATGTGTAGACCTTCCATGAACCTCCTAGCCTTAGAGCATGCTTCTCATCATGCTCAACAATGGGTCACCCCTGAGCTAGGACTAAGCTCCACCTAGGGCAAGGGAATCCTAGACTAGGCTGAGGTTACAGGAACACTACACAGTGAAACCAAAAGGATTATCTCTAGGAGCCTTCTTACGCACACTACTCACGAAATCTCATTCCCCACATGCCTGTTCCACCCGAGAGTATACACCTTCACAAGCACAGTCCATCGGTTGCTTCACCTCCCTCTCTAGATCTCGGCAATAGGTCAGATCAGGAATTCTCAGAGCTCTATAGTTGGTGTTGGACTCTCTCTGGGAGAAAACCATTTCCCAAAAAACTCTCTCACCTGGGAGAGTTTCTCACAGGCCTGAAAACCTGCCTCTTCATCCATGGGCCTGACAATCTGCTTCTTCAACCAGTTTCAACTCAATTCCCACAAGGTGAGGACAACAACCACTAGTCAATACAACTCAGGAAAACATAAGGCAACAAGCCACACTCATTCCAGGAACTATGTGGCCACAACTGCCAAAAACTATGACACACACACAACATGGACATATACGGGATGCTCAAGCTTCATGGAAGATGCAGCTCAGTCAACGAGTTCTCACTAGGTTTAGGATGCGTGACCAGAGGACAAAACACAGAATGACTCATAGATTTTGGGTCTCAGGTGCATGTGTGAATATTGCAAAGGTCGAATACAGAGGGTTTCAGGTTCAAACTCTAGATGGTAGAATGACCAGTGAACCCATGCGGAGGTTGGGATAATGACCCCCCAACATGGTTGACTTATCAATTTTAACTGCATGCGTCGAGGTCGAAACTTGTCTTTCTGGAGGCGCATGAGTTCCACTTAACACACGTTCCATTTACAAGAACTTAGGACAACACTCAACATGTCCACCTCAACCTTCAAGAAATAATAATAAATTATTATCCCCTTTAGAGGTAAGCCCCCTAGCTTATCCCCTAGGCCCACACACTTAGACTCCTCCCTTACCCAACCTTGTGGAAGCTTAGTCCCCCATCACTCTTTCTTCGTGGTCAGTCTGCACACAACGATGTTTATGTTTTATTAATGATATGCATAATTACATATACAAAATCAGGCTCCTAGCCTTTAACACTTAGGCTCTCCAGCCTAATAAAGACATAATCCCACCAACTTATATACACTTGGCTCACCAGCCTATAAACATGATTACAATTCATAATAAAATTGGGGCACTACCGGGGGATATTACACCTATTGTGTCTCTATAACTCTTTCGATATATTTCGGTCCTTTCACTATAGATGCATGGACCTATTCATCCTCTTTACTTTTAACTCTCTAGACTCTTTTCATGGTTGTGCGGTTTATGAGGTGAAGCTTTGGATGAAGTTGTCAATTATTTACTTCCTAATTTCCACTCAATTGGAAGTGATGTCGGCTCTCTTATGCTCATTATTTTTAACACTAGGGGGTTGATGACATACGGTTCCTCCCTAGTTGACCAACAAAACCCCAAGGTGTCATCATATCAATCTTCAGTCAAGGACCGAAGAAGGTCTCATCTAAGATGCCATCAAAATCATATATACCATCTGGTATTGTGTCAGAGATGAAGGGATAAAACATACAAGGAAGCCACTCAGGCTAACATTCATACATTCAATTATACTCCATTAGAAAATTAACATCTTAAGTCATTACCACACTCATCCATTAAACTCATAATAGACAGAAAAAATTATAGAGATAACTACATCTTTATATTATCTCCATTAAATGGTAGAATGCACACATCAACAAATCCACATTAGAATAGGAATAACACTCTACACTCAGATACATTATACAACTCATGCACTACAATGCACTATACACTCTCTAATTAGATTTTTCACACTCAACAAAATCCATTACAAACTCTATGCAAGATTGTTTCAGACTCATACAAAACTGCTACAAGGACTCATAAGATGACTGATGAAAAACTCAGACTGTCTTCCTCTTTTGTTGACCTCCTCCCTCTCTTATTTCCTTCGCTTCTCCTTTTCCTTCTTTTCTCTACTCCAACACTCTATCTCTTTCTCATCTACTTCACTTGCTCTAGATATTTCCATTCCTGCATGCTTCTATCACCTACATGAAACCCACATAACCTCCTTGGAGCATGGTAGTCTTAACAAAATTACCAGCTCATCCATAATCTTCCCCATGATCTCTCATGTTGTCTAGGTTCATTATTCAAGAATATTCCCAAATATATTCTTTTTTAATTGACATGCATTCTATATCTTTCTAATATTTAGCATGAATTATATAACTTTGATTGGCGTGCATGATTTATTCCATATGTCGGGAAGTTGTTGATGTGCACACAAAATTGAAGTGTGTGCATGAATAATATGTTCCTACGTGCAGCTTATCTAAAAATTTAGGTTCCTACATGCCCCCAATACTATTACTTGGATCATACTTAAGCCAATGGCAATGTTCACGGTGGGACATCTGGGTGGAATTGAGACTATACCAAAGGAGACTGACCAATATGTTTGTGCGTTGCTTGAGTAAGAGAAAATCATCAATATTGTATGACCAAAGAATCAATCCAAGATATGGTTTTAGCCGGGATTGAGTAAGAGAAAATCATTTGTCTAGGATGTAGTTATAGCCTGACACAGGTCTTGGAATGAGTCAAGCAATCCCCAAGGTAATAGATGGGTTTGGTATTCATTCGTCTAGGCTCTCGAACTCTCTATTTATGAGTTATTTATGTACGAATGAGTGAGAGATATTTCACAACTTTCCTTCCATAAATCTAAGCTTGAACATGTTAAGAACCAAATATCAATATAGCATAGAAAAACCTCAGAATAAGTACTCAACGCCTTGAAAAAGAGAGAATTTCATATAATAAGCCTCTTCGAGGGGGAAACCTCCTTTTACCCCACATAAATGTTCAAGTACAAGATGATTCCAAATGAAAATGTCTCCTTGGTATATATAGGAGATTAGGAGGTATAATTACAACTAATGGAATAAAGCCGACATAAATAAAATAAAATTACTAATGTAATATGCCCCAATTAAGGGGTAATGAGCCAATATTAGGGCTTAACATGCCCCTCCCCTTGAGACAAGTGTTGTCCGCAATGCTTGAGTAACTTTGGATGCTTCTGTATAAAATACTCTTCTTCCCAAGTGGAATCTTCAGTCGATAGTTTCCTCCATTTAATGAGATACTCTGAAATGGATCTATTCCTCAGCTGGTGAATTCTTGTGTCAGTGATGGCTTCAGGCTCCAGTATGATTTTTCCTTCCTCGTCAAGTTCTAGAAATATATTTTGAACTAGGATCTTGTCACCTATAACCTTCTTTAAGCATGAAACATGGAAAACTGGGTGTACTCGTGAAGATGTAGGCAACTCCAATTTGTATGCCATAGTACCAATATTTTGCAACACCTTATAAGGGACATATTACTATGGTGATAATTTATTATCCTTCTTGACTTGCTTGAGGGACATATGTTTGTATGGTTGTAGTTTTAAAAATACCCAATCCCCTACTTCAAAACTTCTTTCACTGCGATGTTGATCTACTTGTTGTTTCATGCGATTTTGTTCCATGGTCAGGTTGTCCTTTAAGATTTGGAGAACTTGTTGTTGATCCTCAATGTGATCTTCCACTGCTTGAATCTTAGATTTTTCTTTTAGAGAAGAAGTGATGGAAGGAGGGTGGTATCCATAGAGTGCCATAAAGGGTGTCATTTTTGTTGCAGTATGAAAGGAAGTGTTATACCACCATTCTGCCAAGATTAACCATTTGAACCATTGTATGTGTTTATCAGATACAAAGCAACGAAGGTAGCCTTCTAGACATTTGTTCAGTATCTTGGTTTGTCCATCAGATTGAGGATGATAGGATGAGCTATGAGCCAATTGAGTACCCAAACAAGAAAATAATTCTGTCAAAAAATGTCCAGTGAAGATGGGATTTATGTCACTTACAATAATCTTTGGGCTGCCATGTAGCTTTTGAACTGTCTCCATGAATGTGGTGGCAACTGTACTAGCTTTGAAGGGATGAGAGAGTGCACAAAAGTGTGCGTACTTGGTCAGTCTATCAACAATCACCATGATGACGCTCTTTCCTTCAAACTTCGGTAACCCTATGATGAAATCCATGGAAACCTCCTCTCAACGCTGACTTGGGATGGCTAATGGTTGTAAAATACCTAGGGTCTTAATTGTTTCCACCTTATTTTGTTGGCAAACCAAACATTCTTCCACAAACCTTTGAACATCAGTTTTAAGGCCATCCCAAAAAAAATCCTTCTTGACTCTATGGTAGGTTTTCAAAAATCCCTAGTGCCCTCCTACTAGAGAGGTGTTCAATTCCAATAGTACCTTTTGTTTGCGTTGGGAGTTCTTACATAAATATAAATGATCTTTGTACCATAGTGAATCATTTTTCCATGTAAATGTATCTGATGCACTGGAATCCTGCCGTAACCTTTGAATGAGAGTCCACACTTTTTCGTCATTCTTCCATTCATCCCTTGCTTCTATTATGCAATCGGGTTGGATGATTGAGATAGCATAGAGAAAGGCCTCAACATCTTCATCCTTTCTTGAGAGTGAATTTGCCACAAAAATTTTCTTCCCCTTTGTATAGACGATTTCAAAATCATAACCCAATATCTTGGTTACTCATTTTTATTGTTCTTCTGAAGATGGTCTTTGTTCCAAGAAGTATTTAATACTATCATGATTTGTTTTGACCTTGAAGTGCCTACCTATTAGGTAAGGACACCATTTCTTCAATGCATGTAGTATTTCCATCATTTCCTTCTCATAAATGGGTTTGTGTAAGTCCTTTCCCTTGAGTGGTTGACTTTCAAAAG
>ML842288.1:0-22409 GCA_009831015.1 Picea engelmannii | reverse complement strand
TACCTTTGGAAGTCATTACTTCCCTTGAACAATAACTATTGATTATTTCTCATATATTGTGCATGGTGTATTGTGGTGTATTGGTGTAACTCTTATACTATTGTTCATTGCTCATCAGATATAGTTGAATGGATTAAGTATAAGTTGAAAAAGGTTTTAAATTGTACTTGATACTGATTCACCCCCCTGTCAGTATCAACACCATTTGGCTATAGCCAGAAGCAGTTTTGGACCAGGGTGAGCATTGCCTGCGTCAGAGAACCATCAAGGAAGTGCTAGTCCAGTGGAAAGATACAACTCCAGTAGATGCCACTTGGGAACCAACTACCATTCTGCAACATTTTCCACATCTCAAGCCTTGAGGACAAGGTTGTTTTTAAGGGGGTGGACATGTTAGGGTCCTAACCCGCACATAGGTAGAGAAATATATTTAGATGTAATAAAGGTCAATATTAATAAGGCATTTCAATAAAATAGAATAAGGCAGATGTAAGAAGACCTAATAGAAGCTTCCGCTTCTAGAAGGATCTTCCTCTAGATGCTTCTCTTGATAGACATATTTAGTATAAATAAGGGTCGAGGGTATGAAAACCCTAGCTTGGAGATTATTGTAACAGAGCGCTACTCGACTGGAGGTTTCCCCCTCGAAGAGGCCCGTGAACATTGCTTTTTGAATCAAAGTGCTATTTATGTTGTTGTTCTTATATCATTTATGTGTTATTGTGGAGATTATGCTTGTTATATTACTGTTATTCTGCCATTTCTAGCATTTTATTTCTATTATGCATAATTTTTATATCTGGTATATTAGAATAAAGCAGTGGATGGAGTTGATTTTGGTGGTTCCGAATGTGTCGACACAGAAGTTTGTCATTCATACACCCTATTGATTACATTTTAATAGAAATACTCTTTTCTCGTCCAATTAATGTCTTGAAAATATTTGAATTGTTATTCCATGGGAATATTTGTTATGAATATTGATGGATTATTCTATTGAATGTGCTAACTTTATGTAATATCACCATATTATTGTGTATCTTGGTTGTTGAGGACAATTTGCAGGTGTATTTCTTTAAGTCAAGTGCTCGACGGTGGACTTCATCAAATGTCTGGACGAGGTAGGCTCTTTATCTTGTCTTGTTAATATATTTGTTTATATAACATACTTGATATTAGAGTTGATTTCTGCAGTCATTTCCATCTGTTGTGGTTTACCCCATGCCATAGAGTGATTTTCCTTGTAATATTAATAATTGTTGTTGAACCATGCACGAGAAAAATCTTCCTAGAGATATAGTGAATACAACACCTAATGACCCATGTATTCCGATGGATGGTAAATTTTTTATATCAACTTAAACACACATGATATTTATATCTTGTAGGTGCGAGATCCAATTATGAGGAAAAAAGATGAAAATAAAGAGCACAAAAGAAGGAAATGAAAAATAGACCAATTGAAAAGACCAACTAAACATATTGAGGATGATGATTTCATATTAAAATCACAATTATTCATTAAGGGGGAGTATGGAGGAATAATTCATACTTGTGAATTATGAATAATTTATAAAATATATAATTTCACAAATGTAATGAAGTAGACCAAGGTTAACGTCTACATATGAGTGAAAGATGAGGATAAGGAGAGATATTAGGGATGAGGATCTCATGGATTGATTTGAGATATTTAAGGATATTGTTGGTGCAGGCCAATTTTGGGAAAAAAATGAAGAAGTTTTGAAGGAATTAAAGAACCGCTAGAAAACAGGGGAGCGCATCAGGAATTGAGGAAAAGCGACGCTGGAAAAAGAGGAAAAAGTAGCACCAAGAAAAGCAGTTACAAAGTGGACAAAGTGTTGTGGAGCAGTTGGAAAGTGGACAAGCGCTGACTTGGAGCAATGATTGGATCGAGGACCAGCCGAGATTAATTCAAGGAGAAAGTGGACAAACCTAATCTACTTAGGGTTATGGTTTTTGTAAGGACTTTGTCCCAGTTTTGTATAAGTAGAATGTATTAGGATGATGAGATGGTTTTTGTATTTTTGGGTAGACATATGTAATGTTGATATGGTATTAGATATTTTTGGGTTGAGAAGAAGGTTTGGTTGAGAGATTTTTGTGATCTGTGGAGATCGAATGTAATGGAGGAAGAATTGTACATTGCGCAACACTGGATTTGCAGAGAATATGAATAAATATCCCAAGCGACAAATCTTTATGGACGTAGCCCCAGAGGGGGTGAACCATGGTATATCGATGTTTTATGTGACTGTATGCAATATCCATGATTGTATTTTCTTTAATGAGTTTTTATGATGAACATGTTATCTAATAAATGAATGAACACTTTGGAGTAAGAATAAGCTAATGAAATATGCAGATTAACACTAAATAAATGAATGTTATAGCTAGTGTTTAGATCAAAACATTGTGCTATAGTAGATAAATGCTTGTCATTGAACACATGCGGTTATGATGGTTAATAAATTCCTATTGAGATAGTTGTGACAGTGGTCTAGAGTGAGATCTAAAGAGGTTTTAAAGGTTACTAATAAGTAGGTTAATGCCTTTGAGAGAAACACATCCCATCCCGGGCTGTAGACATCTGAGTCCTATGACTACCCATAGAATCCATATCGGGTGATAGTGCACCATGAAATCCATGCGCTTTGTTTCCTTCTGGTATCCAGAAGGGTTGATGATAGAAGGGTTTGTTGGTAATATTGTAGTTAGAACCTGGGTCATCCCATAGTAAACCCAACAATGGTTTTGTTGTCGGTTGGAACTCAGAAGAATAGATCAGGAGGGATGTATCACGTAGTATAGTGTGAAGGCTTAAGAAATGGGATGTTTTTAAGTTGGAACACCATGAAAGAAGAGATTGAAATATGGTTAACAGTTCAGGAACTAGATTCTTCCCATAAAGATAATATAATCTCTAGATTTAATCCAAGACGATATTTGGAGAGATACGTATTCAGTGAAATACACGAGATTTTATTTAGTGAGTTTCCCACACTATTACAGGAGTGGATAATGCAGTTGAAAGATATCCATCTGATGAATAGATTCAGATCAGTGGAGTGGAGTGGACAGAAGAAAGTATCGTGCGGTTGAAAAGGGTAAATAATAAATTCACGCGTGCAATAGATTTATGGCTAGACAACATTGTAGTAGGTTATATCAATGAGTTTGCAATAGATACATCGAAGTATTACAATGTAGCATAGAAGGTGTTTCTTAAGGTTCCAAGGGGAAGGTACATCAGATCATTGTACACTTAGATAAATATATTATTGTATGATAAAGGAGTATTAACTATGGAATCAGACAACTAAACTACCCTACGTGCATGGGGGAGTGGGGAAACCTGAGGAAGGTCTGAGATGGAGGGGGAAATGGATAGAGAAGAGAACAATAATGATAAATATCCTATTATGATGGATCAAGAGGAGATTCAAGAAATTATGCAGAAGGCAAGAATGACGCATAGTGGAGGACCCTACCAGTATAAGCTCAATAGGAAGAAAAGAGCAGCAGTCGAGAGGGAAGGCTTGGAGAGTGATGAGGAAGAGGTAGAGGATCTTCATGATGTGGATCACATTGAATAAATAATGCATGCCACATATGAAATAAATAATAGAGGAGCGGGATCTAATGAGGAAGCATATACACATGTCCATATCTGAATCAGTGTAGAACCTACAACTCCATTTACGACTAACACATAAGCAAATAAATAATTTTTTAGAGAGCCAGTGACTGACGGTCAAAAGAAGTTAGGATATCAGACTATAAGTGAGGGTACAAGTGGTAGTACCAACAACAATAGAGGTAGTTGTACAAGTGGAAGTACCAGTAGCAACACTAGTGGGAGATCAAGTCCGAACAACAGTACACAAATATTAGTATCGCGCAGAGCAAGTACAACACATTCGACAATGGAAGGAGTAGACCCAATAATAAGATTACCATACTTTCATGGGGATGGATAAGAAGACCTAGAGAAGCACTTATTCGTGTGTGAGAAAATATGGGAAGCAAAAAGATTCACGGACGAGGCAACAAAATTAGTGAAGTTAACAATAAATTTTAGAAACTATGCGTTGGATTGGTATATGAGTCTCATAGTAAACAATCCACGGGGTGCATCGAAAATAGTAGAAGAGATCAAACAGGCAGAGTTAGTTTATTATTATTTGGTCACAGAGGAGGAACAAGTAGAAGACAACCCACGTGACATACAAATAGTAGAAGGGGAAGGATAAAGAGGGTTAGAAAGACCTCAGTTACAATTAGAATAATTTACTACACCAATGAGGAATAAGAAGGTCAATATTGGGATTGAAGAGAAACCCAAGATAGACATCATTGGATATTACTGGGAAAGTGAGACATTGGACAAAATAACTGAATTACTACATGGATACAGTGACTTATTCCCATCCACATTTTCATAAATGAAAGGGATAGTGGGATAACTTGGAGAAATGAAGATACCCATCAGACCGGATGTAAGGCCAGTTAGAAAAAGATCATACAGATTAAACCCCATCTATAAGAAGAAGGTTAAGGAAGAAATTGACAGAATTCTAGTGTCGAGAATCATAGATCATGTGGAAGAATAAGAATGGATTAGACCAATGGTGGTCCAGGAAAACAAGACTAGAGGGATTAAGATATGTGTGGATATGAGGAATTTAAATGATGCATGCATGCATGATCCTTTTCCTACTCCATTTACAGATGAAGTTTTAGAGAATGTGGGAGGACATGAAGTCTAATCCTTCACAGATGGATTTTCAGGTTACCATTGTATCATAATTGCTCTAGAGGATAGGTACAAAACCACATTTGCAACAAAGTGGGGATCATATCATTACACAATAGTGCCATTTGGTTTAAAGAATGCACTGAAAATATTTTCCAGAGTAGTAGTAGCTGCATCCAAGGATTTTATACAGAAATTTTTAGAAGTTTATCTGGATGATTGGACTGTATTCATTTTATTGAAGGACCATGTAGAAATTATGAGGTTAATGTTAGAGACATGTAGGAAGTGTCAAATTTCCTTGAACATTAATAAATGTATATTCAATACACCATTTGGCATCCTACTTGGACACATTGTATGAAAATAGGGCTTGATAGTAGACCCTGCAAATATTGTTGTTATTGCCAATTTATCACCACCAAAGTTAGTGCACCAGTTGATAGCAACATTGGGCCACACAGGGTACTACATGAAATTTATAAAGGACTATGCAAAGTTTACTGTGCCCATGGAGAAGTTATTAAAGAAAGACATCAATTTTCAATGGAATGACGAATGCCAAGAGAGATTGGACATATTGAAGGAGAAGATGGTGACAATACCAATTTTGAGCTTTCCAGATTGGAAAAAAGAATTTCATGTGCATGTGGACGCTTCATCCATTGCACTTGGAGCAGTTTTGGAACAACCAAGTGAAGGAGACATTGATCACTCAATATTGTTTGCTAGTAGAAAGTTATCTGAGTCTGAGAAGAACTATAATACTATAGAAAGGGAAGGTATGGCTATGGTATATGTCTTATGGAAGTTCAGACATTATTTATTAGGTCAACATTTTAAGATGTTTACAGATCATTCTGATTTGAAGTACCTAGTTAACAAGCTAGTGTTGGGGGGAAGGATCTGTAGATGGTTGTTATTATTTTAGGAATATGATTTTGAAATCATAGTAAAACCATGGAAAATGAATGCAAGACCAGATCATCTATCAAGAATTACTAATGGAGAGGAGCTAAAGAACTTGGATGAGAATTTTTTTGATGCTAACTTATTTTATGTTCAGATTGTTGATGCTTATTTTGCTGACATGTTTGTATTTTTTAGCACATGAACGACTCCCAAAGAATTTAATGTCATGCAGAAAAAACATTTGGTAGTGTGTGCTACAGACTATCAGCTGATTGCGGGTCATTTGTAAAAGCTAGGTGCAGATGGAATTTTAAGAGGGTGTGTGATGGAGCATGAACGCTCCATGGTGCTAGTAGAAGCACATAAAGGGATAGATGGAGGGAACTATGCAGGAAATCCTACAACACATAAGGTGTTGCACACAGGATTATGGTGGCCTACAATACATAAGGACACAAAGCAATAATGTTAGAATTGTGATTTCTGTCATAGGGTGGGGAAACCATCCAGAAGGGATGAAATGAAACTTATGCTCCAATTGACTTTACAAGTAGTTGATAAATGGGTTGTGGATTTCATTGGACCCATTAATCCACCAACAAGGAGATCATGAGCCAGATACATTATCACTGCAACATACTATTTAACCAGATGGGTAGAACCAACCCCAGTGAAGGACTGCAGCACAAAAACTGCATCATGATTTCTCTTTGAGGATGTAGTGGACATATTTGGATGTACTAGAATTTTGTTGAGTGATAAGGGATCTCATTTTATTAACAGTACAATCAGAGCTATGACAGAAGAATTCAAGATACATCATCAAAAGAGAACACCTTACTATCCCTAGGAAAATGGTATAGTAGAAGCTTTTAATAAGATTCTAGAGAATGCATTGACAAAGATTTTCAATGTGAATAGGGATGATTGGGATTTGAAGGTATCATCATTATTATGGGCTTATGGGACTACATGCAAGAAGCTTACATGACAGACACCATTCAGACTAGTGTATGGGCAGGAAGTAGTAGTTCCATTGGATTATTTAATACCTAGTATGCACATTGCAACAATCACCAGCATGACAGAAGAGGTTTTTGTGTAGGAAATATTGGATCAATTGATGGAGCTAGAAGAAGACATGTTTTTAGCAATATTTCACCAAGAAATACAGAAAGAAAAGGACAAATATTGGCATGATAGGCACATAAAGAAGAAAATATTTAAGGAAGGAGATCTAGTTCTCTTGTATGACAACATGTATCTACAACACCCTAGTAAGTTCAAAATACATTGGTTAGGGACTTATCTTGCAGGGAAGAGTCTTATGGAGGTGTTATGCAACTGAAAAATCTTGCAGGGAAGAGTCTTAGAGGATTAGTGAATGACAGTCGACTGAAACGGTATCAAGACAGTCAACCTAACAACCTGAGGTAAAAATTAAAAGAGGAGGTATGATTGTAGATATTGTATATAGTAGATGTTAGAAGAAAAAGACAAAAATCCATAAAAATAAGAAAGGAAACAAAAATACAAAAAGATAGGAGAACATTAGAAGTTTTGATGTAATAGAATTGTTAGCATTAACAAGTGTGTCATAGAAAAACTAGTGTTGAAAACAATGTGCGCTGAGAAATAATGGACAGGTACAAAAGTGGAGCATGCAAGAAAAAGTGAAAAAGTGAAAACTATCAATGCAAAACAACTATAAATTCGTCATCCCGCTATAAAGTTGAAAAAGGAGGGAAATATTGTCATTTGGAATTGTTCACTAAGGAGGAGAATGAAGAGAGAGATATGAGTGCAAGAGGGTGATAAGTGATAACAACAAGTGGAAATTTTTGGTCAACAGTCTAATTTCAGTAGGATATCACCACCGAGAGTCAGAGTGTTGAGCAGACCCAGGCAGAACATGAGAAGTAGTGCTCGAGTGACACAAATAGGGATGCGAGAGATTCCCATAGTCATATACATGGATGATATTCACACACAGGAATATAATTCTACTACCACACATGTAGAGGAGGAACAAAACCCAACATAGGAGGCCGAGCAGCTGGAGGAGGATGCAGAGAGAAAATAATCTGACACATTTCGGGGAAAAGGGCCACAAAGGGCGAACAGGCCACATATTCAGAGAAGCAGGGCCTAGAGCTAGAAGCAGAACATGAAACAAAGTGTCATGGAATACCATAGGTCGAGGTGTCATCCCCAAAAGGGAAGAATAAGGTGTGAGCTGAGAGCAGTGCACAAGGAATATCACTCACACAGGAGGAATTGTAAATTGTGATGCCAAATATCCTTGAGGGAGTGAAGGCTGAGGATGAGATGGTGGGAGGAGTAGATACCATCATATATTCTGATAATGACATAGAAAACGTAGTCAAATTCTAATAGTTGGTTCCAAAGAACTATTTGGAGAGTAGGGGAGAGGTCCCAATAGGCGCGCCACTATTGGAGCCTATGCATTGGATCCTAGGGCTCTACAACACGAGAAAAATGAATTTCTGCACTTCAGACACAATAAATGCATCAATGGATGTGTTAAGAAACTCTTAGGAAGGGTACATGGAGGAATTATATGGATGGATAGGCCACTACCTATCAATTTTGATTTAATTGCAACAATCACGGGGATACCCACAGATGGGGAGAAGCTAGATAAGTACTTAGAGGAAAAAATGAAAGAAAAATCCATCTCTGATGAAATCAAGGAAAAGTATGGCACATAGAGAGGTAACAGGGGAATCAGGATCATTGAAACCAACGATCCTACAATGAGATTTGAGACAAGTCTGTTAGGTTTCAAATTAATGCGCAAGTGCAGAAAGGAGGAAGTACATGCAAGAGTGGCAACAGCTACAATGCAGTGTGTAAAGGGGAGCTCGATGAGCTGGGACCCTTATATACTTAAATCATTCTTGGAGGATTGCAAGGACACGCATTATTGGGGCTCTGAGTTCCACTACTCATGGTTACTCATCCTCATTGCATTAGTAGGATGGAAAGAACCAACATATAGTATGTTCCTATAGAGGACAGGAAAGTGTAGCACAACCCACTACACATCACTTTGAAGCACAACAGACCCAAAGGAAAAAAAAATAAACAATGATGTATTCTCTTTGTACTCGAAGGAGATCCATATTCGTTTAGCAGATACATGGGGGATTTCCCCAGACACTGTCCACAAGTTTGGACAAATAGAAAATTTCCAAGCATCACGCCACAGCATGTGGCTACATGAAAAGAGGGATCCATCCAAGTAGTGGCTACAATTGAGCTATTATGCAATGATGCAATAAATCCAGATGGCGGTCAAGGAGTGGCCTGAGGAGTGGAAAGTGCCAATGATCCCAAAAATAGTGCCAACAGTACAAACTCAGATGTAGGGTAGAACAGTCCCCGTGCAACAAACAGGAAAGAACGACACCAGTAAGAAGAAAAATGTTTCACAAGGCCAACTGGGGACAAGAAGTCCCATTCAAAAGAAAATCACGACCCAGAAGAAATCACAACATGGTTCTACAAGGAACCTACCATGCCTAGAGAAAGCACCAAGAAGTACGACATAAGAGGTGTGCATAGAAGAAATAGGAACATAGACATAGGAGAAACCTGTGGAGGAAGAAATTGGGTAGGATGCAGACATGGATACACAGATGCCAGAGGAATATGAGCCATCAGATGCCAAAAATAAGAGAACAGGGGAGAAAGCAAGTGGCTCCAAAAAGAAGGTGAAATCCCATAGAACTCCAATGTAAACATCACTGACAACAGATGATGTGGAGATGATAGCCACCACAGTCAAATATTGACTGTTAGAAGTATGGGAGAATGTTGAGAATCATGGAGTGCCAATTCTGGAGCATATACAGTAAGTGAAAATTGCGTTGGAGAAGTTGAATATAAGGGCAGAGAAACAACAAAAAGATAAACCAACACATACTAGAGAAGGAACACCTGCTGGACAGTGCAGATCTCAGTGTAGGGGAGTGTAAACTTCATAATAACACCTGAGATGATATGTGTTGATGAGGAGACAACACAAAATCCCTTAAAATACATTGAGACATTGGACTTGGCTTTTCCCAAGATGCCAACAAAGGTTTTGTATAAATTACAGGTTAGCATCACGCCTGAGATTCAGTCCAGGGCAAGGTCTAATGCGATGAACTTAGAGTTGGTGCAGGAAGAAAACACCTCGCTTAAGGAGGAAGTTATCCAAGAAGGGAGAGTGAAGAATATAGCACAACAGAAATTGGACGAGATGGAGAAATAGATAAATGTAGTATTTCAAGCCATGTCAGACAACATACAATCACAGGGAGCATCTTCGAAAGAAAAGATAAGGAAAATAGCGCAGGCTATTGAGCAGTATAAGAAACATATCAAGGAGTTGGAGGAGCGCACAATACCTACTACTCCTCCAGAATTTAGAGTGCAAAGGGAGCAGGATGCAACAACATCTGTAGAGAATATCATGCAGAATATACATAGAATGACAGAGTTATGGGAAAAGAGTGCCAAGTTGTGGACACAACTCTTAGAGGATGGGAGCCCACAAGAGCTACAAGGGAAGGAATAAAAATTGCATGCAACAATGGAAGATGTAAAGTAGCAACATAAGACAATATCATTTCCATAGAAGATCAATATGACTGTAGAGATGAAGAGCCTATAGGCAAAGGAAAAATTGGTGCAGGCACAGAAGATGGCAAGACAGGCTCAGTTGAAGCCCTTGTAGGATAAGGCGGAGTAGTTGGTCATAGAGATTGATGCAGTGAAATTGAGCATAAAGAAGATAGGCTTGGAGGGGGGAGAGATATTAATACCTCCAGTCACTATGCAAGTCATAGAGGCCATGACAGAGAAGAGTAGCCAAGCTGAGGACAAATGCCATCTGATAGCAGAGATGTACAAAGAACTGACACATGCAGTGAAATATGTTGGAGTCTGTGAGTGGATCAAGATGAGTCACGATGTGAGTGTTGGGAAAAATTGAATAATTTTTTAATGAAATAAAGTAGCGCCGGAAAAAAGGGGAACACACCAGGAATAGAAGAAAAGCAACGTCGGATAAAGAGGAAAAAACAGCGCTGAGAAAAGTAGTTACAAAGTGGAGAAACTAATGCAGAGTAGTTGGAAAGTGGACAAGAACTGACTTGGAGAAATGGTTGGATTGAGGACCAACCAATATTAAGTCAAGAATAAAGTGGACAAACCTAATCTACTTAGGGTTAAGGTTTTTGTAAGGACTTTGTCCCAGTTTTGTATAAGTAGAATGTATTAGGACGATGACATGGTTGTTGTCCTTTTAGGTAGACATATGTATTGTTGAGATGGTATTATATATTTTTTGTTTGAGAAGAAGGTCTGGTTGAGATACCTGTGCGATCTATGGAGATCAAATGTAATGGAGTAAGAATTGTACAGTGCACAATACTGGATTTGCAGAGAACATGAATAAATATCCCAAGCGACAAATATTTGTGGACGTATCCCCAAGGGGGTTGAACCATGATATATATGTGTTTTATGTGACTATATGTAGTTTCCATGATTGTATTTTCTTTAATGAGTTTTTTTTATGAACATGTTATATGATAAAGGAATGAACATTGCGTAGTAAGAATAAGATAATGAAATCTGCAGGATAACACTAAATAAATGAATGTTATAGCTAGTGTTTAAATCAAAACATTGTGTTTCAGTAGATAAATGCTTGTCATTGAACACATGCATTTATGATGTGTTGGAATAGGGGTAGACCCAGGGTTCAACTCTAATAGCGCACCAACAAACCCTAACTACTAGACCTTTCGGCAACACCTGCGAAGAAGATGCAGTCTCACCTGAAGTAGCTATAGGGGGTTGCAGGACATAGGTGTATACAACCAGAGTAAATGAAAAGTGGATCCAGGACAACAACACACAACAATCTAGATATTCCTTACCCTTCCTAATCTTACTTCGCAGGTTATATCTCTGATCTAACACAATAATGCAATAATAATATATCAGATGGATAATAACACAATATCAATCACAAAGAACAACAAGATATATGTGGTTCACCCTCTCCCTAGGGATACGTCCACAAAACTGTGTTTCTTGATATATTAGATGAAAATATATAGTTCTATCTACACACTTAGTTGCATCTCTCTCTCTCTCTCTCTCTCTTCCTCTCTTCCCTCCTTGCACACCCAGCTAGAGGGCTGATCTTCGCACCCAGCTGAAGATCTTACAATACAGACTCAACATCGTTCTCAACAACAGTAATAGCAGTGAAAAAAAAATCCCTTTTCGAGAAACCCCCTCGACTCTCCTAGACCTTTATTTATACATAACATGACCACGGTCTAGGTATCAAAACCCTAGATCCAAAACCCTAGGTGTCAAAAACCCTAGGTCCACTTGACTCGTGCTTTAAGGGCTTTGCCAGCCTGTCTTTCCTTCTTTTCAACGAGGTGCTCCAAAGAAATTGTTGATGTCTTCTTCCTCTTGCTGATTTATCCACGATCCATTTTCCTTACTGCTTTATCTTCCTCGATATTCCCTTCCAACGACTAGATTTTCCTTTCTTTTCTCCTTGTTTTCTTCTTCTTTTCCCACTTTGACTCTTCCTTGGTTTATGTGCCTTCCGTGTATTTTGTGCTTCACCTTTCTTCCTTAATATTTTATTCTTTACATAACCAAGGGCCAACAGGCCCCCAACACTCACATGTGACTCGTCCTGAGTTACTTCAAGACTGAACCTTCTATTTTACATCAACTGCGAATTGCGTGAAGCAACATGTGCTTTCTGCTCGGTCCCTCCCTTTCTTGTGCAGACTATCTTTACTATGTCTGGTACCCAGTTTCAACTGCACCTAATACCTAGACCCTTCTTTCTTTTCTTTTACTGAGAGTTGTGAGGTAGTTGGTTGTCATAATACAATTTCAATCGACTCCCATTTACCAAACCTTCTTTCCATTCTCCATTAAGGGTCTTCAACTGCACAACTAATCCTTTTGTAACATAGGCAACCTAAAATAGCCCTAGCCAATGTGTCCTCAACTTCCTTGGATGCTTCATGAACTTTCTATCATATAATAATAGAAAATCTCCATGCTTAAATGCTTTCCTCCTAATATGTTTGTCATGGTAAGCCTTTTCTCTTTTTTTAAGTATCTGCTGATGAAATCCTGCAATGAACCTGTCTTCTCCCAATTCTAGCAACTACGCAAGCCTATATTGAACAACGCCAGTGTCGTCCATACCTGTGAATGCTGCAATTATTAAACTTGGAACCAATTATTCCATAGGTACCACTGCTTCCAAGATATATACTAACTTAAAGGGAGTATTTGTTGTCCTCTTCTTGCAAGTAGTTCTATAAGCCCATAATACAGCTGGAATTCTTAAATCCCAATCATCTTTGTTGACACTACAAATCTTGGTCAATGTTGTCTCCAAGATCTTATTGAAATCTTTGATTGTACCATTCACCTGCGGGTGGTATGGAGTGCTCTTATGATGATGAACTTCAAATTCCTGAGTCAAGGCTTCAATAGTTTTTTTGATGAAATGTGTGCCTTGATCACTCATGAGGATCTTCGAGAATCCAAACTTGGTTATAATATCCTCAAAAATGAACTGTGTAGTTGTAGCTACACTATAGTCCTTAACTTCTCTCACTTCTACCCATCCAGTTAAATACTTTTCCATAGTGATAATGTATCGAACTCTTATGCGCCTTCCTGGTGGGTTAATAGGTCCCACAAAGTCAATGGCCCATTTTTTGAATACTTGTAATGTTAATTGCGGTGTTAAAGGAATCTCATCCCTTCTAGAAGACTTTCCTACTCTTTGACATACATCACAGACGTTGTAGTATTCCTTAGCATCCTTACGTAAAGTAGGCCACCAAAGGCCAACTCTGAGAACCTTCTGCATTGTTTCTTTCCTTGCATAGTGTCCTCCTGCAATGCCTTCAAGCACTTCTACAAGAATCAATGGTCTTTCTGCCTCCATAAAACATCTCCTCAAGATCTCATCTAGTCCCATCTTATACAAATGTCCAGCTATGAGTTGAAAATATGCAGCACAGACTACCAACTATTTCTTCTACATAACTGTATGTTCATGAGGTGTCATTCCCTTGGACAGGAACTAAACTATCTCGGTGAATTGATCATCGACTTTCCTGATGGCCAGCAACTGTGCATCTGGTACTGTTCCCTCCAAACTAGTATGTTCCTCTCCATGTTCCAACCTAGATAAGTGATCAAGTCTTTTATTCATTCTTCCTGGCTTGACCACAATTTCAAAATCACACTCCTAGAATAATAGTAGCCATATGCATATTCTTCCCCCCAACACTGGCTTGTTGACTAATTCTTTTAGTGTAGAATGATCAGTGAACATCTTAAAATGTCCTCCTAGCAAATAGTGTCTAAATTTCTGCAGTGCATAAACCATAGCCAAGCCTTCTCTTTCAATCATAGTGTAGTTCCTCTCAGCTGTGGAAAGATTCCTGCTGGAAAAGGATATAGGGTGGTCAATGTCTCCTGCACCCAGCTGTGCTAAAACTGATCCTAATGCAATGGATGAGGCATCGACATGAACATTGAACTCCTTACTCCAATCTAGAAAAACTAAGATTGTAGTAGTGACCATTTTCTTCTTTAGTGTGTCGAAGCTCTGTTAACATTCTTTTGTCCATTGCAACTTACTGTCTTTCTTTAATAGCTTCTCCATAGGTGTTTTTATCTATGCATAGCCCTTAATGAACTTCATGTAGTATCCAGTGTGCCCCAATGTAGTGCGCAATTGTCTAACCGAAGTGGGAGGAGGTAGATCAACAATGATGGCAATCTTGGAAGGATCCACCAACAACCCCTTATTACACACAATGTTCCCGAGCAACACTCCAAAGGGTGAAAAGAAAATTCATTTTTTCAAATTCAAGGCAATCTGACATTGCCTGCACTTATCTAACATCAATATTAAACATTCAATATGGTTTTTCAGTAGTTTAAAGACAGTCCAATCATCAAAATAAGCTTCTAGGAATTTTTGTAAGAAGTCCTTAAATGCTTCGACCACCACCCTAGAAAAGATGGTTGGTGCATTCTTAAACCCAAAGGGCATCACAGTGTACTAGAACAAACCCGATTCTATTTCAAATGTGGTCTTATGTTGATCCTCCTTAGCAATTATGATCTGGTGATAGCCTGAGAATCCATCCGTGAATGAGTAGACCTCATGTCCTCCTACATTATCTAGAACTTCATCAGTAAAGGGTGTAGGAAAGGGGTCATGTAGGCATGCATCATTCAGTTTCATTAAATCTACACAAATTCTGATTTCTCCTGACTTCTTATCATGGACCATCATAGAGCTAATCCATTCAGATTCTTCAACAGGTTCTATGATTCCTTCTTCCATCATTCTATCCAATTCAATCCTAACTTTTTTCTTGTATTTGGGATTTAGTCTGTAAGGTATCTGTTTGATAGGTCTTGCATTTGGTCTCAGAGGGATCTTCATTTCTCCCATGGGTCCTTTAATTCCCTTCATATCTGTGAACTTGGTTTGAAACAAGTCCGGGTATTCATGTAAGAGCTTTGTGATCTTTCTAATAGTAGAATAATCCCAATAGTCTCCAACATTTTCTAATTTAGGTGTTTGCTCTGTTCCAATATTAACCTTCTTAATTTTAATGGGATGTCCAACAAAAGGTAGTTCAATCCATGGTCCTTCTATGTCTCTGTGACCTTTAGTTTCTGCAATGTTTACATCTCTAGGATCATCATCCTCATCAACATTAATATTGTAGCAATCTTGTAACTGTTGAAGAGGCGCAGTCCATTCATCTCCTTCTTGGGTGAAAGGGAGGTTAGGTGCCTCCTAAAAGACCTTTTGTCTCATAGTTTGTAAATCCTAATATATTGTAGGGTACTAACTCTCAAATAAAAACATAGCTATAAAGTTCTGAGTCATTCCATACTAGTCAATAGTGATAAGGCATAGTTCTACTTGAAGATACCAGTTTATAGGCGTAGTATCCAAGGTGCTAATGAAATTATGCACCCACTGTTATTTAGGAATGTTTCCCCGAGCCTCCTCACAACTTCGCATGTGGTCCTTAGGACAACTTCAGCCTGTGTAGCGAACTTTGCATCCTTCTACTTGGTCTGAAAAGTGCACTGTCAATAAGGTGTCACATTGTACCCATTCTGTGATGTTCTTCTTTTGTGCTCCCCACCATCTAGCTGGTGTGGATTTCAAGGCTTCATCCAATGCCAAAATCCTCTGTTGTATAGGTACAATTTTCTCAAATTCAGCTAGAAATGTCTCTAGATGATTCAAACCATCAAATATTGGAAGATTGGTTACTTTTGTGCCAATCCAGTGAACTGCTTTGGTCAATATGGCACACTTCCATGTGGAGACTTCATATATCCTATTTTGCCAATTTTCTAAAGCCTCTTCTGAATCTGATGAACATGCACTTTAACTTCTTGAGCTAAGATTTTCGTCTCTTGTAGGATTAATGTAATCATGTTGTCTTTTTGTCAGCTTGTAGATGTTCTCTAGCTCATATGTGTGGTCTTCTTCCTTGATAGGTTCTGTGTATCTGCGACCTTCGTCTGGTTCCAGTGGTGCGATGAATTTAAGGCTATTACCCTCAAATTTCATTCTTCTCTTCTTTAGGTCGACAACAGTCGAATTTTTCAAATCCCAATCAATTCCTAATAGCGCAGGATCAGGACATCTATCATAAACATTTCAATCACTTCGAAATATGAAAATTTCCTTACCCCATCAATGTCTACAATAACATGCTCCAGTCTTCCAAAGGGGATCAATGCCTGCTGATTAGCCATCCTGAGCCTGATGGGAGAGTAAATCAGTCTAGTTTTTCCCATCAGTGCCCAAGTATGCTTCATCATAACATTCACTTCTTATCCTAAGTTGAGGACCACATATTCCACGTTGTAGTCTCCAATCTGAGCACTAAGGTGTAGTTCCTTGTTTGTTATCCTTTTCCTTGATACTTGATTCACAACTCTACTCAGCATAGGGTCTATTCTCCCAATTGCATACTATCTCACCAGATGTTGTAATTCGTGTACAACCTTTTCATCTTTAATCAAACTGATACAGGTATATAAGAAGTCCATGAGATTTCTTACCTCTTTTCCTTATCTAGAAGATTGATAAAATGCTGGCGGCATTTCACATTCCCTTAATTCTAGTTGTGCCTTATATGAAGAAGCTTGTCCTTCTACAAATTATTTCCTTACCTCTTCAAAATTATGCCTCTCTCTCCTTGGATCAAACAATTGTTCCTTCTCTGCAGCTCTTATGATCCCTTATCCGTCTACAGTATTTCCTAGAGTCACTCTGTCTTCTCCTGTAACAATGTCTCCTCTAGTAATAACAATGACTCTAGTGTCTTCACCACAAGGTTCTGCTAATATCAATTGGACTTGTTGGTTTCCTCCTCATCTCTCCTGGAATTTGGCTAACAATATTGGACAATATTCAATGACATGATCAAACAAATTATAGTAGTTGCAAGTGGTACAAACGTTCTGACAATCCCTTGCCAAATGTCTTGGTTGTGTGTAGTTATAGCAGATGATTTGTCCTCTGCCATGACCCATACCTCCTCCTCCTCCTCTTCCTCTGAATCCACCACGAGGGTTGAAGTTTCCTCTACCTGGGGAGCTGAACTACACACTATTTCCTTCTTTTTGTACTTCTCCTTGAATTCTATACGTATCCCTTGATCTTTCATGCATGAGGTCATAATCCCTACAATCCTTCTCATCATGCCCCACAAATTTGAAGAATGTACAATAGAGATTGGTAGGTCTCTGAACATATTTTTGCATATAATAGTATTCACCAGGGTGATGTCTAGCTCTACATACCTCGCACCAAGGTACAGTAGCCTGCTTCAAAGGACTAGGTGCTCCATAGGACAAGTATTCATGAAATAGGGGGCAGTTCTCTTTGCCATGGCCCTCTGATTTACATCTAATGAACCAAATATCTTTTCTTTTCTCTTTCTTAATATCGTCGACCTGTAAAGATAAACTAGTTAACTGATTCAATATTTGACTCATACCTGGGCTGGATTCTCCTATAGGGGTTGCTTCTAGTTTCATGGAGATCTCCAATGCTTCATCCTGTGAAGTGACTTTCTGTTGCATCAGAGGAACTCTGATATGTGGAAAGAGAGAACCAATGAACCATTATTTATTATGTTCATCCATGATCTAGAAACTTAAACGACCTGTCAGAGTTTTAAATCTCTAATCAAACTCCCAAACAGGTTCAGTTACCTTCTGCTTGATTTATTTCAGATCTGTAATGCACTGCAACTCTAACTTAGGTTTCTTGAATTCTACACTCAACGTAGTCTTAATGTCATTCAACGGTTTAGGTTGTCCAGGTCCTGAAGAAAAATTCATATAGAAATTCAGAGCGTGATCCCTCAAGGTAGTACTAAATTGAGTTCTCGTAACATCTTCGTTAGTGACTTGCTTGATGCTCCATACAGCTTCGCATAAGAACTAGTGTTGGTCAGGATATTCAAATCCATATCCTATGAATATGGGTAACCTCATTTCATCTTCCATATATCTTCCATGGTTTCTTGACTGAGTATGTACTAAATTGTTGGTAACAGTACTCTGACTTCTATGACTACTCTGGTTACTCTAGTTACTTAATTCTGCTAAAAAAATAGGAGGATTAATAGTACTTACTTTGACAGTAGGCGCAGTTCCTGAAGTTTATGGCTCCCCTCGATGAAGTTCTTCGATATGTACTTCCCCTGTTCTTGCAGATTCTGAATTCTCTTTTTCTGTTAGATCTACTTCTTCTCCACTGTATAATCCCTCATCTCCGTAGTTTTTTTTTAAATAGGTTCGCAAGAGGAACCTCTCTAAATGGTCTCCCACTACACGTGTGTCTAGCCTCTGTGTCACTGTCGCTTTTCTGAAATTTTGAACATTAGATTTACTGTGTCTTCAAGATATTCTTCTCATGCAATAACATCTTAATCCTCAACTTCAATAAGTGTAGAAACTTTCCCCTAGGTCCCTTAAAGAAGTACATCTCTTCTTGGCTATACGATTCGACTCTGTCAATAGAAAACTCAATAATGTACCCTCCAATAGTGCTATCAAACCACATATCCACCACTCTAGACACAATATTATCAACTCTCTTGACCTTATTGATCAATGTCGTTGTCCAAACCACAAGTGGTCTAGATCTGATCTCAAACTGGGTATCTGATAGTCTGGCTAACCACTCATATAACTCTTTATGAATTCCCCCAAAGAAAATATCATGTATGTCGTGAAGATGTACCTTCCCAATGAATCTTCTGTAATAATGCTAGGGGTCCTGTTCTGATATTCAATGAAGTCCTTTTCTTGTTCCTCTATCCACTTATAGATTTTTGGCTTCAATGGGAACCACCTTGAAATTCCCTCAAGCAGATCTCGATCCCAGCAACGGAACCATTTGTTCGCACAGGGGAAGACCTAGGGTTCAACTCTAACAACGCACGAACAAACCCTAACTACTAGCCCTCTCTTCAAAACTTGCGAAGCAGATGCAGTCTCACCCGAAGTAGCAATAGGGGGTTGCAGGACACAGGTGTCTACAAGCAGAGAAAATGCAAAGTGGATCCAGGAAAACAAAACATAACAATATAGATATTCCTTACCCTTCCTAATCTTACTTTGTGGTTATATCTCTGATCTAACACAATAATGCAATAACAATATATCATATGGTTAATAACACAACATCAATCACAAAGAAAAACAAGATATATGTGGTTCACCCTCTCCCTAGGGATATGTCCACAAAAATTTGTTTCTTGATATATTAGATGAAAACATATAGTTTTATCTGTGCACTTAGTTTCATATCTCTCTCTCTTTCTCTTCCTCTCTTCCCTCCCTGTGCACCCAGCTGCAGGATTGATCTTCGCACCCAGCTAAAGATCTTACAATATAGACTCAATATCATTCTCAACAATAGTAATATAAGTGAATAACAATCCCTTTTCAAGAAACCCCCTCGAATCTCCTAGACCTTTATTTCTACATAACATGACCACAGTCTAGGTATCAAAACCTTAGGTCCACTTGACCCGTGCTTTAAGGGCTTTGACATCCTGTCCTTCCTTCTTTTCCGCAAGGTGATCCAAATCACTTGTTGATGTCTTCTTCCGCTTGCTAAGTTTTCCATGATCCATTTTCCTTACTGATTTATCTTCCTCGATCTTCTCTTCCAATGGTTATATTTTCTTTTCTTTTCTCCTTCTTTTCTGCTTCTTTTCCCACTTCTACCCTTCCTTGGTTTATGTTCCTTCTGCATAGTTTTTGCTTCATATTTCTTCCTTAATCTTTGTTTCTTTACATAACCAAGGGCTAACATGATGGTTAATGAAGTTCTATTAAGATAGTTGTGACGGTGGGATGGAGTGATATCTAATGGGGGTTTGTAGGTTAACAGTGAGTAGGTTAATGCCTCTAAGAGAGACACATCCCATCCCCAGCCTGGAGACATATGAGTCGTGCGTCCACCAATAGAATCCATATTGGGTGAGACTGTGCAGTGCACTCTATGCATTGTGTTTCCTTTTGGTATCCAGAAGGGCCAATGGTAGAAGGGTTTGTTGGTAATATTATAGTTAAAACCTGGGTCAGCCCGTAGTAAACCCAACAGAGAGGTGGAGATGATTATGGATATGATGTGATCTAATTGCCTAATTAAGACTTAGTATTTATGGTCACCTATGGTTATATAAAGGTACCATTTGTACAATAGAATGTACACATGAGAATGCTATGATTTAATATATATTTTCTCCTTCAGGGGTTTCTTTAGTGTAATTCTCAGTGTCCCTTGATTTGTATGTGTATTGTTGTTGATTAGAATTTCAACAGTGTGAATTGTTATGGCATTGATTCATAAGAAACCATGGAGAGATGGTAGATCTGCACAGATTACAATAGTAATATGCTGGATTCTTTCTGAATTATATGATATATCGAGATTCAATGGAACAGGTCTCGTGGATACCTTCTTAGAACAAATGGAGAAAGCAGTTTTGGAGGATCGAAGGGTGCATGCCATGGATGTAGTAGTTTGAGGAACACCTACATGTAGGTGGGAAACACATTGTGGGACCATACGGGACTGGGTGCAGGTGGTCGAGTACATAAAGGTAAGATCCCATCCTATATCTAACTTTGAATTGGAAAATAGATATAAGTGTATTGAATACCCACAGGAGCATATTTTCTACTGTGAATGACATTGTAAAACCAAGAAAATCCCTTCCATACAATCAATCCATCAATTTTTCCACACAATGGACATGGTCCCTAGAAGTTGGTACATGCAAGAAGATACCAAGAGGAAAACAATGGAATTGGGTAGTGTAAGTGCATAGTTTTGTATGACATTCAATTTCATGACTGAAGCCTCTGCACAGAAAGAGGCTCTCCTACGAGTCAAGGATAGTATCTTTCACTTTCAGTTGAAGGAGGTCACACCAAAGATTTTTTTCACCTATCATAAGCCCATCGTAAATATGAAATATGTTGTACAGTGTTGGAAACCTGACAAAAATTATATTGACCAATATGACCTGAGGGGCATACAGATCAAAGAAAATGAGGGTGAGAACATAGTGGAAGGGAATGTGTTAGATATGGTGGCATCATACTGTGATCGACTGATTAAGACAAAGAAACATAATATTGGCACCAAATAAGCACCAAATCTAGCCATAATCGGGGATTATTGGACAAGGAGGCCATAACCCAAGTGGTATATTTTCTAAAGGAATACAAGGATTTGTTTCCTCATAACTTCTTGAAAATGAAGGGACTCACAGGTTCCCTTGGGGCCATGAAAATTCAGTAGAAGCTAGATGTTAAACCAGGAAAAATAATGCCCTATCACTTAAACCCCAAGAATAAGAAGAAGGTATGGAAGGATTTGGATTGAATGTTGGATGCCAAAATCATTATTCCTATGGAAGAGTCAGAATGGATTAGTCTATTAGTGATGCAGCCAAAGAAAATAAGTGACATAATAATTTTTGTTTACATGCACAACCTTAATGCAGCCTATGTACATTACTCATTCCCCACCCCCTTTACCAACAAGGTTTTGGAAAATGTGGGTGGACAAGAGTCCTATTCCTTCACAAATGGCTTCTAGAGATATCACCAAGTTCGGATTGTTGAAGAAGATCAAGCCAATACAAAGTTTGTGATGGAATGGGACTGCTTTCATTACATGGTGATGCCATTTGGGGTGAAGAATGAACCCACCGTATTTTCCAGGATTGTGATCACAACATTCAAAGACTTTATTCACAAGTTCTTGGAATATTACCTGGATGACTAGATGGTGTTTATCCTATTAAAAGAGCACATGCAAGCCCTTTGATTGATGTTGGACAGATGTCACCAACATTATATTTCATTAAATTTGAAGAAGTGCATCTTTCATTGGGGGGATTTTGAGGTCTAAAATGTGCCTTTTAAGATATTTAATAAAATATTATGAGTTAGTAATTTTGTGTGGGAGGTATATTTACAACTCACTTTTTGCACTACAATCCATGTAACTATGGTAAGTTAAATTGAAAAGTTGTCTAGCAGTAAAATTAATAAAAAA
>ML842287.1:57644-70184 GCA_009831015.1 Picea engelmannii | reverse complement strand
TTTGTAGCTTCTAGAATATTCTTGAAAGTCCACATGTGGCTAGCCCCACACGTTTTGAGTAATGGGGGATGATGTGACATTCGCTCATACCATGGTGGTAAACATAGTAGGTTAACTTGTGACAAGAAGAAATTTCACATATGAACTTTGATTGTAACGTCCTCGCTATAATCCCCATTTTAATTAATGCTTAATGTAGATATAATGTATGGCCATGGACAAGCGATGTATATGTGAATTGTATTTATGAATTTTAATAAACACAATGGGATGTCAGTTGTTGGGGGGCATGTACAAATATTTCCTGATTTTAATGTTTTTTATTTTAATATTCCCAATCCTTTTTCTTGATTTTAATGTTTTGAGTGAACCTTCTTATTTTTCTTTGAGTGTAGAAGAGCCCAATCATTGAATACACGTAAGAGGGTGGGTGTGAGGAGTCACATCCCATATTTATTGAGAGCATGGGGATGAGTACAATCAACTTGTGAAAGAGTGTAAGTCAAGCAAGCAATCAAATAGTGGAAATTGGTATGGGACAAAGGGAAGATTCAGTCAGTCATGTTTTTGTATGGGGGAGAGTAGACAACATGAAGAGTTGTTCTTGAGCTAGAGAAAACAACAATGGATGATTTCAAGAGTGCTTTGTAGATGCGAGGACTAAATAAGTAAGCTATCAAGTGTGTAGAAGAACCAGGTTGTCGGGCCTGATGAGTGAACTCCTATATGAGTTTCACTGAAGCATCGAGCTTCCTATTGTTGGTTTCCTGGTATTTTTCCTAGCAGCGAATTCCCTTGAGTTCCTAGTACTGAGATTAGTGGTCACCTAGGTCAGAGAGACCTTGATAAATGAATGGTACAGCCCGATAGACTGAGAGTAGTGAAGGGGTACATTCCCTAGGTTGGGTGGGTCGAGAGGAAGAGAGATGGAAGAAAATCGAGATAGTTGTAGGAGAATGCCAGTGTAGTTTTTCTAGTAGTGAGTTCCCTCAACTTCCTAGTAGTGAGATTCTTGGTCACCAATGCTAGAGTGACCCTGATAAACAAATGGTACATCCCAATGGACTGAGAGAAGTGAAAGGGTACCTTCCTTGGGTTGGGCGGGTCAAGAGGAAGATAGCTGGAAGAAATCGGGATAACTCTAGGAGAATGCTAGTGGGTTGTGGGATTATCTAAGTTGTGAGTGGACAGTGAAATACACCCTCTTTTTTGGATTCCTAGCCCCAACTAGGGGGTGAATTTCTTTTGAGATATTGAACAAAAGGTCTACGGTTGGGTGGATTGTTTGTCCCAAGCAGTTGGTTGCACAATTGTTTTAAAATATAAGTGTTTTATATTTTTCCAGTGTTGCATTTAATTGTGTATGAGAATGATTTATATGTTGATGTGTTTGAGTTTAGTAAATGCATTGATGCTTAATTTAGAATGTTGTAGGTGCATTTAATTAATGGTATCATAAATGGTTAAATTTTTATGATTAGTAACTAGTAAGCTACAAGAACTGTTAGAAGAAACCTTTTGTTTTATGTGCATTTCATCTAGTATCGTCTAAGAGGAAGTTCGAGGGACATTACACTGATTAAGACAATTTTTGTATTGTTGGAAAGGTATCGATATGTAGAATATAACATATTCCTCCATAGAAGGTTTGTAACAAAATAATCCACATCGTTCTTCCAATTTAATGTTGAACCTACTAGTACTTACCAACTATTCCATATTTTTGATTAAGTACTTAAATCTCGATCTCTTCTTATGTAAAAATCAAAATAAGAGCTTAATCAAAGTATGTAGATACACATAAAAGACATATTATGATATAGAGACATACCAAAAAATATTTTAGGATATGATTGCCGTATTGAGATGGAATATTTTAGGAAAATAGATACACATTCTTTAGTTTTAGAATATATTTGTCGTAGTGAGATAGATTTTTAAACACGTGTGGCTCTTTTAATATTTTAAATAAATATTATTGAAATATATTCTAATATATTTGAATGAAAAAACTCATAATTATGAAAAACATACATTATCAATATCATAACATTTTTTAATATTAAAGWTTAATAAATTTTTGTAGTATAATAATATAATATAATATAATGATTTTATAATGTAAATATTTATAGTTGGCTAGAAAAATCTTTTTAAACAAGTTTTACAACTATTTTAATATTCCTTGTTGTAATTATGAGAGTCAACATTGGGATTACTGATGCTAATTGTATCGTGTCAAATACCATCATGAGAAAGCAACGATTTAGCCATTCTTGCAATTGCTTCAAAGATGTGATAAATGTTGCATGKATATGATTATAACACAAGTAGATGATAGCAACATTAGGGTTAGTAAATATTAGTCTAATMTAGGGTTAGAMGGATTAGTAGTTGTTCAAAGTATTGGATGTGTGTATGATCAAGGTACTCAAACATAGAAGGTCTGAGATCAATGTGTTATTAGGGTAAAATGGAGTCAAATAGCTACAAAAGTTGAAGCGTTGAAATGATAGTGATAGGGATAAAAACAAGAGGGTTTGATGTTTGAAGTGTTGCCAAGGCAAGGCCTCAAACTATCAACCCTAGGGGAAAACGACTCACTAAGGTGTAGAAACCCTAGGCCTTAGTGTGTTTTCCTCCTTCTTTAGCTCAAAGGGTAAAGTAAAACGGCTAGCTTTGAAGAGTGAATGGCAGAGTGTTTCTATGGCAAGGCTATAACATTTATCTTCAGCAAAATCAATGGCTCTTAGCATAACTTGGTAGGGACATGAAACAAGGGCACCAACATGTGCTTGTCCCCTAGGGTTTAATCCAGCAAATATCAATAACAAGATGCAAGTAAAAAATACCATAACCATTCAACAAAGAAGGATTGCAGAAATTCACTTACATTCATCCACCATTCATTAAGACAAACCCTAGTTGTAAACCTTCCACTAAGAAAATTCCAAAATAGCCAAGAAAAAGCCTCCTTCAACAAGTGCGCATCAAAATTTCAGCCAAAAACCCTAAAGGGGAAGCAAATTTCAAACCTCACCAAGAGTGAGTGAAAGATGATGATCAAAATGAGAGTTTTAGCTCTCTACTTATACAGTATCAATGACCTTTATTAAAATTTAGGTCACCAAACGGTCGACAAGGCCAAAATACCAAATAATATTGTTTTGCATTAAATGTCATAAATTAAACCCTAATCAAGCAAAAGTAAAGATGTCATGCCCTTTCTAGGGTGACATTAGCCCATTTTAGGGCAACATTGGCCTCCTGGAGAAAAATGTTAGCCCTCCTTGGGCCTCTCCAAGCTTCCACACGTGCCACAACTGCCTCCCAAAATGTCCCAGTGGAGAGGGCACAACCCCCCTGGGTAAGGCTCTACCAAGATGCCTCTGGTGGAACATCCTCCTCTTTCCTGGTGAAAATCCTCTGTCCTGTCTCTGCCACCTAATGGGGTCTCAACATCCATCTGGTGGACTCTTCAGCCCCATGGAGGTCTGAACTAATCATCTCCCCATGTGTACCTGTCCAATATGGTACCTGTCCGTCGGGTATGATCCTACACATCAACAGATACACATAAGGGATAATGGATGAAATCAAATCCAAGTCATGTTAATGGATGAGGTGGATAAGGGATATCCTGACAAGGAGTTCAGTGATAGCAAGGAAATGCAAGGCTTACCTGTGGGTGCCTTTGTAGAAGGTGAGTTGCACCTGTCCCAGATGCAAATGTTTCCAATCCCATTAATGCCTTTTATTCTTTATTGTTTTTTTCTTTCAAGAACCTAGTCAAGGGACACTGCCCTGACGTGGTGGCAATGTTACCCACAAGCACTTTCACGGAAATGAGAAGGTTGACTCGTGATGAGACCCCCTTTCTCTTGGCTATGCCACCAAGAGCCACTACCCTGGGGTGGTAACCAGCTGCTAGTAGTGTCATACCGCTAGGTGCCCATGAACCTAATAGGTTATCTCATGATGAGAACCCATATCCTCTGACTAGGTCTTGTTTTATTATTTTTATGGGTCCCTCTTGTTTCTTGCTGAGAAGCTTTTCACTGCTTTCTCGGGGATCCCTGGGCGAAGCATCTTGAGGTTTTACTTTTAGGCTTTTATCTTTTGCCAGCTACTTTTGCCTTCTGGGCCTTTAGCCCCTTCTTCCCACAAAGCAAGGTGCAACCCTTAAATGATTGGCCAACCCAATGCCCAGACCAATGTAATGGGATGGATGAGCGGGAGGAAAGATGGAAAGTGGTAAGTATGACGGGAGTGGACGATGACTCTTCATAAATCCCCCTAGTGACAACTCAAAACCTATGGGCACAAGCTTACTAGGGCATCCTATCATTTCCCCCAGACATGGTCAAGTGAATAAGTATAAGAGCCAAGCACCCGTTAGAAACAAAAAGAACTAAATGCACATATTCAAAGGTTTTGAGGATCAGAGTGACGCATACCATGATACCCAGACTCATTACCTCATGGAGCAAGATCCATCTCTGCCACAGGACCAAGCTGAGGTGATGGCTACTTTTGCTGCTGACAAAGTGGAGGCATTGAAAGGAAGAAAATATGGGCCCTCCCGAGCCATGCTCAAGTCGATACGGCTCTCGGTACTCCATGTCTAGGACTTGTGGGCCTCAAGACATAATCTCCTTAGTTATCCCAAAAATTAGGGAATACCAAGATAGATATAGTGGACATCTTGAGGTTTGGAACAATAGGGATTATTATGATGGCTCAATCCATGGTCTACGGTCAAAAGACAAAGTCTTACGGCATAAAATTTTCCTTTACTGCTCATGGGCCATGTCCGATTCCCCAAGCCATCTTAAAGGCCATGTAAAATGAATCTTTGTCTTGTAAGAAGCATATGGTGGCCATTTTGAGATCTTGATATGGTTCTCATGGGATAATACATGGTGTAAGGTAGAAATATAGGGTCTAATGCTACACTAATTAACTCTAGTGCTTATAGGCCATGTGTAGTGCCCCAAACTGCCACACAAGCCCTACATAGGAAATAATTAGCATACAAGTGAGATATATTCATCATTTCAAGGATTGGTGTACCAAGGATGGTTTTTAGGAACCATGTAATGGTTCGACATCAAAATCCAAGTCTTTAAAACATGACATTTTTCTCTAGGTGCTCATGAGCCATCATTAGGCCCTTGAGTCATCACACATGCCCTAAATAGGAATATTCAAGAGATCTACAATATTCCATCCATGAAAAAATGGGAAAAAAGAAGTAGTCAACAAAACTTTGGTCCAACATTTAGGGGTTACAATTAAAATCATCCAAATCCCTGGGATGAAAATATGATCTATATTCAATACTCTTATAATAGAGTGTTCCACACTTCTATTGATAAGTCTCATTTTTAAACTTGTTTTCAGTATTTGCTTGGATTTTGTTTATGGACAAAAAGGAGGAGAGAGGGAAGACACAATTGGAGAAGCATTAAAAGCAAATAAGTTTTTCTAAAATATTAGGCACATCCATTTGCAAGTACAAGAGACACTGAATAAGTCACAGGAAATGTACGAGGCACGACATGATCATCATAGAAAAAAAAAAATCATTCAAAGTGAGAGATAATGTTTGGTTATAACTAAACAAGGAAAGACTATAAGGTCCTGATAAGAAGATCAAGGCTCTATGGTATGGCCCTTTTGAGGTATTTGAGAAGGTGGGAGATAATGCTTACAAACTCAGTCTACCCCCATACACATGTATTTACTTTGTAGAGAATGTGGAGAATTTGAAACTCTATGAGCCTTCCATGTTGGATCAGGAAGAGGAGCAAGTCGTACCTACCACATTGGACTTAGCACCAAATGCTCATGCAGAGCTGGTAGAGGACACAGTTTTGCAGAAGAGGTCTAGAACAACAAGACAGGGGCAACAAGACCTTTGGCAGACTGGGTTGAAAGGACAACTTCCAGGAAAGACAAAATGGTATTCCGACTAAGATCCTTTTGTCACTGATATAGCCGAGTGATTTATTTTATTCAGTTGCATTCGACATTTGTACTTCGCAGAGATATCATGATATAAGCTTTGCAGTATTTTGTTGCCATTATTATTTGTATGCTCATTTATATGTTGTAAACAATTAATCATACACACACATCAGCGGAGTTTCCTAGACTAGCTGAATCTGGGATATTACAGTGATATCAGAGCTTTGGTCCTATGAGCATGTGACTAAAGATGATGAGTGCAGCAGAGGACCCAGAGGGTTGTGAGCATGTAGGTGACGAATATGTCACTTACAACGGATGCAAGGAGAGAAGACCTAGGCCTGATTTCCCCCCTTTCCCTCCTAGCTTGGAAGAAGAGGAAGAGGCACACATGGAAGCAAAGAGAAGGGTAGATCATGAGGCCGATCATGAGGTCGAGAGGATATTATCAGACAGATATGAGAGAGCAGAGGGCAATGGTAAGGCCCCCATGGAACCAGAGGCAGCCTTCATGCAAGTACTCAACAATGTGGTAGTCAGTCAGTAGGCCATGACTCAGTCTTTGGCATAGATCGTTGATAGATTGGCTATAGTGGGCACCCCGGGCACACAAGCCCCACATACAACACAGGGGAACTCAGGGGCATGCAGTAGACCCTAGTCACCTACTCGCACATACACCTCTTCGAGTAGCATTGCCAGGCCATCGTTCCCCAGTTTCCAGAGGGCACCCCCAGCAACAACACAACAACGATAACACAGAGGTCACCCACTCAGGCAGAGGACATTGCAAAATACATGAGGGAATATGAAACATTGGGTCGTGACTTCCATCAGGACATGACCCTGGTCGAGTATTGTGGACTCATACTCGGGAATCGCCCTAGAGAGCCTCAGAGAGGAGGACAACAACAACAATAGGGACATAACATTGATTTCATTTGAAAAGTTGGTAAACTCACTATACCTTCTTTTCACAAATCGTCCAAATGCACATCCAGAGCTTGGGTACAAAAGCTAGACACGTACTACAAGCTCAACAAAATGACCGAGACAAAATCCATAAACTTCGATACCCTACACCTGAAGGGTGAGGCACACGAGTGGCAGTGGAAGTGGCAGATATATTTGAACCCGGGCTAATCATGTTATTCATAGAGGGGCTCACAGAACCCTTGAGAGGATGGGTGAAGTTATACATGCCTCACACCTTGCAGGATGCCATCTTACGCACTCGAGATTTGGAAAACTCGACGCCAAAGACTAAACCCGTTGTGCCACAAGAGGACCAAGATAGGAAACCAATCCAAATGGAATGTAAGGGTAAGCTGAAATTGGATGATGACACCAAATAGGAGTTGATGAAGAAGAAGCTATGCTTCTCTTGCAGAGACCCTTGGGTTCCAGGCCACAAGTGCATGGGAAAGTTAGAGATCCATTACATTGAGGTTGTCACAGACAGTGATGAGGAGGAACATGGTTTTCAGGCACAAGACAGTGAGTCCACTAGCTCAGAGGAGGAGCCATTGCATGAGGAGGACCAACCTCCAAGGAGACCACCGACACCGGGAGGGGCACAAACACCGATAAATCCACAACCTCACAAAGATGTTAATAGACGAGCACCAACAAAGGGAGTCATAGTGACCCTTTTCGGAGTCCCTAGGTATGATACCCTCAGGATCAGAGGGATTGTTCAAGGATAACGGGCCATTTCCTTGGTAGATGGTGGGGAAACCCACAACTTCATTGACGTTGTGTGGGTATCTAGGCGAACACTACAAACAAAGGAATTTGAGGGTTTTGAGGTTGTAGTAGAAGACGGCCACATGATGGGGTGTTTGGACAAAGTTCCAGACTTGGAGGTGAAGTTAGGTAACTACACCAGGAGAGATACATTCTATGTAGTTGACCTAGCTCACACAGATTTGGTGTTGGGAGTCCAATGGTTGATCACCTAGGGAAAGATTTTTACCAACTACCAAACCCTTGAGATGGCATTCAGAGACAGTGAGGGGAAGTAGATTGTACTAAGGGGCATGTCGACGGGGCCACCTAGGACAGTGTCAGCAAAGAGGATGGAGAGGATCTTCTAGCATGGGGAAGCAGCAGATGCATCATCTAGGAGACCAACAACTTGTTCCTTAATGGATATTTCAGCAAATTGGAAATCCCACTTGTTAGTGGAATATTCGAAGAACAAGTTCGCTTGTGAGATATTGGAGGGGCAGGACTCCCCACTAGCAAACCATTAGGGGTTTTTCGAAACCTACATGCAGGCCCGAGAGAGATTCTCTTGGAACAGTCTCAAACAGGATGTGATGAGACATATCAGTGAGTGTGTAACTTGTTAACAGAATAATTCAGAGCTGACTCTTCCAGTAGGGTTACTTCATCCACTTCCCACTCAAGAGCAGACATGGGAAATCTTATCCTTGGACTTCATTATAGGCCTTTCAAACGCTCAGGGTAAGGATGACATACCTGTAGGGATTGACAAATTGACCAAATTGGAGAGTTTTCTTGCGATTCCTACAGACTACAATGAAGTGAAAAGGGCAGAGTTGTTCTTCAGAGAGACCTTTAGACTTCACAAGTTGCCATGGAGTAGATGCAGCGACAGGGGCAGTCGATTCATTAGCACTTCTGAGGAGCTTCCACCCTTGTATGAGGAGGGGCAGTTGGAGTTGGTTCCTAAGAAGATACTAGAGTTTTGAGACAGGAGGTTGAGGATTAGGGACAATCGGGAGAGTTTGGATGAAGGGAGAGGTCTTCCAATAGAGGATGCTACTTGGGAGAGTGAGCAAATTTTGCAGCACCCTGGATTGGTATTGCTTGAGGAATTAAATTCTGCACATAAACAAAATTTATGAGCACAAAAACAAACCTTAGCTTACGTCTTAGCCGATGAAGAATGTACATGCCACATGTGTGGATATAGTCCTCTTTAATATGCTCGAAAAATCAGTTTAAGGTTCATGGATCAAACCTCTAGGGTTTGATCTCTATCATATGGACTGGTGGACAGTTTGCCAAAGGAAACACCACAAGCAAGGCTAGAGAAGAATGTTGTCACAGCTGAGACTATAGAACTCAGCAGTAGAAAATACTCCACAATATGAGACAATAAAAATTTCACAACGGGGACAACAAAACCTCCATACATGAGACAACATAACTTCCACAAATAAGACAACAAAGCTCTCCCCAAATCAGACAACAAAATTCACCAAAACAGGGACAACAAAAACCCTCCAAAATGAGATAGTAAAACCCTTCAACAGAAAGGCACGAGAGAGGAGGAACCACCAAGGAAGAGGAGGAGGAGGAGTTGGTGCCTCAACACACCCAACAACCACCAAGGAAGAGGAGGCTGAGGATTTGTGCCTCAACAAACTCAGCGGCAGCCTCAAAAGATGGTTGTGGCACCCTTGCATAGTCAAGGGTTAGCCTGTGACTCTCTTGAACACAGTCTGGTACCTAAAGGAGAGGTAAATTGCAGTCCTGGGCAATCAAGTAGAGGTCCAACACCTCTATACCAGCAAACAAACTCAGAGGAAACCCTCAACCAAGTAGGAAACTTGATAACATGCCTCAGATCTGAAATAGAGAGTCCAAGAGAGGAGTCACACCATCCAAGAGAAGGATAACATGAAGTAGTCGCAGCAAGAGAAGTATGAGTAGTGAGTGAGTGTGTGTGAAAATGCTAGAGGGGAGGGTTTCTTTTATAGCTAAGGAGAGGGGTTAGGGCTAAAATAAAAATAATTAAATAATGACAATTTAATTAATATAAATATTAATTAAATGTCAATTAAATCAAAGTAATTAAAAAACCCCTCACCACATAAAACAAGAGGGAAAGCAAGAAAACAAGAAAGGGGGGACTTTAAGACAAAGTCAAGGGGGTCCACAATGGCAAAACATGTCCACATAAGTCTCATAATGACTTATAAACTTTTATCATCACTGCATAAGACGACACATCAACAATGTGGTCAATGTCCATCTTCTTAGCTTACTCCTAGGTATCATGAACCATCCTGGGAGAAAGGAAGAGGATCACACATCATCACATCTTGGTATTTCACCAAGATCAACCTGGTTTGAGACCAAAATGCCCCAGAACATGTCTAGGGTATTATCCACCAAGGTACAAGACCAAGGATCAACCCATGCATTAAGCAAGGGTTCCCTGGAACACATCCAGGGGCCCTAGAACACATCTAGGGACTTGTTGCTTGGTCCTCCTAGACATAGAACCCCAGTCATATGTTGGGGGCCCTCACTAGGGTCTTTTTCAATGGCTCTCACTGCTTGGTCCCAAACCAAGAAACCCCAAAAGTGTTCTAGGGACCCTAGTCCTCGAATAGGGTTTTATGCCATCCTCCTGGAGAATGGATCTTGTAGCTGCACTAATTTCAATAGATATAAACCCCAAAAATATTTATTTCATTATCTAGAGTAAAGCTAACATTTATTCTTTCTTTTCTAGACATTTTCCTCCACAAGATTGTGCTAAATCGTTGATTTTTATCCCTAGGAGAAAATCGTCCCTCTTAATTTGTCATTGATTTTCTTATCTCACATTCGTGTGGCTGATTTAAGGTTTTATTCAATTTTGGAAATTAAATGCGACAATAAAAATCATAATTGTTGAAACCCTAGAGTTAGGATTTAACCCTATCAGGTGAAATCTAACCCTACCCTTTCTCTTCTTTCACTTTTGAATTGTTTAAATTTATCTAAGACATTCTGATGGTGAAATTCATCTCCTAAGTGGTTTGTTGTTGTTATTTTTTTATTTGGGAGAGTTTTGGGTGAAACCCTGGAGGGATTTGCACCATTTTTTGCAAGTTTGAAGTAATTCTTTGGATAAGTCTCATTTGCACTTGCATTAATTTGCATTATTTTGTGGTAAGAACGCCATTTCCCTCACCTTAAAATTGATTTATTTATGTGCTTATTTATATTACTGCAACAATTATTTATTTCAGAGCTCATCACTTGTTTAATTTTGTCCTAACCCTCGTTATACAATAGTAGTTTTTTCCCTAACCCTTGGCTGAATATTCTTAAGGCATATGGATACTAAGACATTGGTCTATCTAACATGTATTGAGGTGTGTAGTTGGAAGAATTGGGATACCCCCCTTGGTTTATTAGAGCTGGCCTAAAGTGAAGGGGAGATTGTACTAAGGTGACATGGTGCATTCACTGCATCATTCTATCCCCCTAGCATCCCGCCAAGGCTGCTAGTTTGGGCATTAACAAAGCCTATAGACCTTACGGTTTGATCTAGTTCACTTGGATCTCGAATTAGACATCCTAGAAGAAGGAAAACGACACCTAGAGTTTATGAGTCTATAGACCTTAGGGTTTTTTTTCTTGCAATATTTGATTCTAGACCTATGAGGCTATAGTCTCAGGGTTTCAAATCTTCACTTTTCTTGGTCATCTAAGTCCAAATTCAGGGTTTTGTTTGACTCCATTTTCACTAGGAGATAATAAGACACTAGTCTTAAGCTCACAAAGTGATACAAAACCTCAATTTATCACCTCTCTCTCAAAGCAACTAAGTAGTTAAACGCCTAACTACTTGCTCATGCTCAATATAAATCAACGTTTGGCAAACTAAGTAAATTTCTTGTTGTTGTTATAAATGTTTGCTATAGCCATTAGGACTTATTCATATTGTTGATAACTAATATATATCACTCTCTTAACTTCATGCAACTATTGGTGTATAATTTGCAAGAGTTTCTATGGTTATTAGACATATTTTCATCCATTTATTTGTTGAATTAGAGATGATATATTGTTGTTGTCATAAGACGATTATATGTTGAAGTATATCACTATTTACTGCAGGTTTTATTACAACAAGCATTTCTCTTCGATAGCTAGTGATTTGGGGCTCATTATTCATTCTTTAAGACTTGGTACTTGTCATTAAATGCATTGAAACACTTCTCTCACACACATACAATCAATTACCTTGTCTGAATTCATCCCAACCTTTCCCATTTCCCTAGACCTGGATTATCTTACCAAGTGACCAATATAGGGGGTCAAAGACTTGCCTCGAGATTGCTATAGGATCCCTTGATGTCACAAGGGAAGTCTCCCATGTGTTCGATCCTCATCCATCTCTAAATTGAGGGAATTACTTTCCTAGGTGACAACGATTATTAGTGATGACACTTACTAGGATACTGGGATAACCACCAAGGTGAAATGAGGCAAAAGGTATAACTTCCAAGAAAACATCTCATAATCAGAAACAACCCTTCGATACTCATTCAAATTCCCCAAATATTAAAATGATGCTTACCATGAAACTTGACTAGTTACCTCATGAAGAAAGATTTGTTGTTTTCCTATGAGCCATACTGATGTGGTGGACATTGCTCTACCACGGGCGATGGTGATGAAATGTGGTGAAGAAGAGGGGTTGTATGTGGTCATCATGTGGTTTGTTGATCATCATCCTCTCAACACTCCATGTTTGCTACCTGCGAGCCTTGGGACTTGATCTCCTTAGTTACCCTTAGATGGGGGGGGGGGGGGGGG
>ML842287.1:21929-35672 GCA_009831015.1 Picea engelmannii | reverse complement strand
CCCCCCCCCCTCATGCGCTAGGTCTTCCTCCTCCAAGTCAAGCTCTTCTCCATCAAAATGTGCCAAGTGTCCTCAATCACCACCAAACCCTATCCCTAGGGTGATGTCAAGACCCTCAAAGGTGACGTTTTTTCCTCCAAAGGCAAGTCGTTTGGCTTGTAGGGGCTAGGTGAGGTCCTCCACGGTGTCTCATAAGCCTCCAAAGGCATGTCTTCATCATTCGACATGTGGGTCCTGGTATCCAACTTGTGGGCTTCAAGCCCTATGGAAGCCCAAGCTAGGCTTGTTCTTCCAAATCTGTCCACCAAACATGGTCTTGCAAATAAAATGAATATGCCCTCCAAGTATCTCAAGTCAAATGCATCATGATGAGTAAATCAGGTCAATAAAAGAGCCACATAAGCATGTGCATCCAAAACTACCTTGTCAAAATAAACAAGTGCTCAAAGACCCTATTTAATTTGCCAAGTTTAGGTATGGGAGGGTTGACAGAGTGACCTATTGGGTGAATCATCCCCTAAGTGAAGGAGTGTTTCTGAGGTGAAACCCCTCTCTATGACATGTGGAGTAAATGATGTGGATGGGAGTAAGACTTTTGGGCATGGAGTTCATGACATACAAGGGATCATAGTGTTTCATCTATGGGTGCCTTCGTAGAGGGTGAGCTACACCTTCATTTTCAATGCATCCTTTTTCCAAGCCCATTTATTGCCATTAGTTAATTAGAGTCCAAACTCTGGGTACTCCCTAAGAGTGAATCGAGCTTGGGGGAAGTACCATAGTGTCACTTGAAGGGAGAAGAACACATAGTGCCATGGGGGTATAGTCTAGCTTGTAACACACTTTGTGTAAATCCCTCAATTAAGTGGGACATTTATATTATGTGTTTTCTTTTGCAGGTCTTTGATTTTTTAGGAGAAGCGTTTCATTTCTCTCAAGAACTCTTTGAGCGAGCATCTGGAAGGAAGGTTTATAATTACACTTTTATCTTTTGCCAAGTATCTCCCCTTTGGGCCTTCAACCCCTTCTTCCCATGGAATGAGGGACAATATTTTCTTGGGTCAGTACATCTGAAAACCTAAAAGATAAGGAGATGAGGGGACGAAGTGTGGAAAGTGACAAGTATGATCGGGAATGGCATGATGACTTTCCAAGGGGACCTCCTAATAACAAACCAATTCCTAAGGGTGACCACTAACTAGGGCACAATGTCAACCACCAAGGTGAAACAAGGCAAGGAACATAATGTCTAAGCAAGTGTTACATAATCAAAAGAAGTTCTAAGTGCAACAAACTCAAATGCCTCAAATATTGAAATGACACTTACCATTATACCTGGCTTGTACCTCATGGAGCAAGACCCAATGCCTTCCGGAAGCAAGCTGGTGTGTGGATACCCTCATGATGAATCTGGGATCTGTGGTGGCGAAGCAGGCTTCCATCTGTGCAAGTGGACATTGTTGGTCAACTGTATCTCGGTACTCCATGTCTGCAACTTGAGGGCCTCAAGACATCATCTCCTTAGTTATCCCTACAATTGGGGATAACAATTCCAATCTCATTGGACTTCATATGGATAAAGTAGAATTTTGGATCCCATTCAAAATTAAGCAGACTTAAGAACTTTTAGGATTTCAAGATTGGCAGGATTGCAACATTTCCATTGGATTCTATCATGTATGAGGGTATGGAATTGACATTTAATCAAGAGCACCTAACCCTCTATGTACCTCGATGTTGGTGGCATTGATTGTTGAAATCCTCTATCAAGACCCTAGTGAAAATATACCCTTCACTCAGGCAAAATCACTGATTAGGAAAGTTGAGTTTTTTCTACCTTATTTTAATGCTTAGAGGGTGATACTAATGAGGACGATCCTAATATAAGCAATGGTTTTGATAATATGTAGTTTTTTATGTAGCGTTATTTTTGTTGGACTCTAGAGGCCATTTAAATCCCCTTTGTTTATGTATTTTGGTTTAGATATGGATTGCACTCAATGCTATTTTGGTTATATGCACCCTTGCTATATACTTGAGAAAACTTTAATTTTTGTGTCAAGTAGTTTGGATTCACAAGGATGTACATGAATATTTAATTATTTTATCAAATTTGCCTTGCCAAGCAACATGTAACAAATTACTAGAGGTCCATAGAAGGATTATTGCCAATTGACCAAAGTGGGAAGAAATTTGTTTATGATAAATGATTTCTTCAGTAATATCATCATGACTCTCGAAGTAGTTTGGTCCTAGGCCAAGCCTTGGCTAAACTTTGGAAATATTGATGCCATAATTCTTTTCAAATCCTCCTATTCATTATCCTATTGCAATATGTATTTCCAGAAAGAATGCCCATTTTGTGACGATTCCACCCGGAAGTTAATCCAAAGGAAAAACAAAACAAATAATTGAGCAAATACCAAACTAACAAAGGAAGAAGGATAAGATTTACCCTAATATGTCTTCCCTCCAAGAGGTACTCTTATCCTTCAAATGGATTGATCTCGAAAGCTTGTAGTAGTCTTGAGAAAACACAACAAAGTGCACCAAAATAAGCTAAGAGTAAAGAGCTCCAAGAATTGACACAAATGCCTCAATAGGTAGATATTCAACAAAATTGTATTCTCAAAGAAGTAGCCAACAACAACAATCAATTGGAATGAGAGGAGGAACCTCAATTTATATAGGAGGCTTCATTATCCTTCTCATTTAATATTATTTTCTATTTCTATAGATCTAGTCTAGGAGAACTACAAAAATGACTTGTCTTCCAACTTACTAAAGGAATCCAAGTCAAAATACAATAAAGACTTGCCACATATACAATAATTCCTTCAAGAGAGGAGGTCATCAAACAATAGAGGTCGTACTAGGGTTCAAAGAGGCTCAACATCTCCCTCGAATGCAAGGGGAGACCCTCAAAGTATGCTAAGATGCTCCTCCAATGAGGAAAATTGCAAAAACATGCCAAGGTCTAGCATCAAAGAGTGGAACGGTAACACATGTGGGATGAATGAGGTCCAAAACAGGGGGTGACTCCTCCAAATAGGCTCAAACATCTACATGGGAGGTCTCCATAGTAAAATAATAGCCTCAAACCATGCAATCAATACCCAAAAATCATAGAAGGATTCTCCCCAGGACAAAATGTGTCCACACGTGCCATATGAGTCATCAAACGACTAGTAAAAAGTCCTCAAAGGAAGTTAGCCCTCAAATCAAGTGCAAAATGCCTCCAAATGAGTGAATGAAGAGAGCACTCAAGAATCTAGGACATGGCATGTCATGAGAGGACCAATGCATGTAGAAATAGCTGCAAAGTGCCTAGGGCAATATTACCAAAGCCTAGGGATTTGTGAACTACCTCGGGAATCGTGTCTTTGAGTGAATGAAGAGAGAACTCAAGAATCTAGGACATGGCATGTCATGAGAGGACCAATGCATGTAGAAATAGTTGCAAAGTGCCCAGGGTGATGTTACCAGTTCCTAGGGATTTGTGAACTACCTCAATATTTGTGAAACTACCTTGGGAATCGTGTCTTTTCATGAGAAACTCTAGAGTCATCTCTAGGAGTCCATGGCCAAAGTGTGAAAAATATATAAAGGGGATCCATGCTTAGGAATAAGACTCTCAAAGTCATGGGCAGTCACAATACTGAACCAAATACAACGAGTAGTTGGGTCTTGGGCCAAGCCTTTCCTGAACTTTGGAAATCTTGATGCCATAATGATTTTCAAATCCTCCTAGCCATTATACTACAATAATTCTTTCTAGGAAGAATGCCCATGTTGTGAATGTTATCCCCATTTTGTGGATAAATAAGGAGATTATGTCTCGAGGCCCTTAGGTTGCAGATATGGAGTATCGAGAGACTACATAACCAATAGTACCCTTTTGCACAGTTGGAGACCTTTCTCACCACCCTAAAGGTCGCATATTTCCATATGTCATCCACCACATCAACTAGCTTCTGGAAGACCGTGGGTGTTGCTCCATGAGGTACAAGTCAATATTATGGTGAGCATCATTTCAATATTTAAGGCATTTAAGTATGTTGTATCTTAGATTGTTCTGGATTTCATGATATATGCTTGGACATTATGCCTTTTACCTTGCTTCACCTTGGTGGTTGACATTGTGCCCTAGTAAGTGGTTTTMCTTGGGTATGGGTTTTCTACTAGGAACTCCCTTGAAGAGCCATCATACCGTTCCCGACCATACTTACTAATTTCCATCACTATTTCCCCCCATTTCCTTATCTCTTTGGATTTTAGGGTGTATTGACCCAAGAAGGGGTTGTCCCTCATTCTATGGGAAGAAGGGGATGAAGGCCCATAGGGATTGATGTTGGGTAAAAGATAAAATCCTATGTATGAACCTTCTAGATGCTTCGTCCAGGGATCACCCAAGAAATCAATGCAACGATTATCTTTGAGAAAAGGGGGACCCACAATAAAATATGATTAAGAATGCTTAAAAGGTTAGTTGGAGGATAGGAGGTCTCATCACGAGTCGACCTATCATGTCCATGAATATCTAGTGGTATGAAATTACCATCATCTAGTCACCAACCCAGGGTAATGGATCTCAGTTGCAACGCCGAGAGAAAGGGGGTCTCATCACGAGCCAACCTTCTCATTTCCACTAGGTGTTTGTGGGTGACATTGCCATTATCTAGACACCAAGCCAGGGCAATGGCCTTCAACCTTTCCTTCAAATTATGAAAGAATGAAAGAATGAAAGAATGGAAAATAATGGGCTTGGAAAAAGTGCATTGCGGACGAAGGTACCACACACCCTCTACAAAGGCACCCATCAATGACACACTATGACCTCTTGTATGTCATGAGCCCTTTGACGCCAACCACCTCACCCACTTTACATGGATTAGAGAGGGATTTCTTGCAAACTCTCCTTGACCTGGGGAAAGAACTACCCAATAGGACACCTCGTCAACCCTCCCATAATCAATCTTGACAAGTCACATAATGTCTTTGAGCACTTAATTGTTTGATATAGTGATCTTTGATGCAGATGCTTAGGTGGCTCATTTATTGATTGGATTCACTTATCATGATGTTATGACTTGAGATCCTTGGAGGGCATGCTTATTTGTCTTTGCAGGACGTAGTTGGTGGACAATTTTGGAAGAATAAGCCTAGATTGGGCTTCCATGGGGCTTGAAGCCCACAGGTGGATGCCAAGGGATCACATGTCGGATAAGAAAGATTAAACTTGGAAGGCCTAGAAGATGACTTGGACGATGTAGCCTAGTCCCCACATGCCAAATGTTTTGCCTAGGAGAGGCAAAACGTCACATCTAGAGGCATGACGTCACCTAGGGGGGTTAGGGATTGGTGTTGAGGTGACATGCATTGACACAAGCAAGTGGTCTTGATGTTTGACATGTGGATTTGGGAAGCCTCTTCACTCTCCTCCATCACCAACGACCTCCTCTTAGTGCCAAAACATCCCCTAAAGGGGTGAACTCCATATGAATTAGGGTTTTTCTTATGTGCAAAAGTGAATTTTTAATGAATTGTTTAATATTACTTTGCTATTGGGGCAAGATTAGGGTTATTGACCCCTAGTCTTGTGGTTTACCCCTAAATATGTGGACAAGTCACCTTGGTGACATTTTGTATAAATAAGAGATCGTAAGATCTCATTTTAACATAACTTTCCATCTTGTGAAAAGAACTTGGTCTGAAATTTTCACTACCTTTGGAAAGTTGTCTCTCTTGTGGTCTTCTTTGTGGTTATCTCTTGATGTATGGTTGATGGAAATGATGCGCTAGCCTTGGAAGGCTTCTCTCTTGCTATTGTGGTGGATTATCTTAGCATTTTTCCTTGAATTGGTATGGTTTTTACTTTCATTCTATCATTTGTTTCAAGTCAAGGTTATTGTGCTAGGAGCTAGGTGGGAAGTATAAAGGCATACACCCCCACCATAGTCTTCATCATTTTATGCTTCATATTATTGGTTAAACAAGGGTTTGCTAAGATAAATATAAGGACATACACCCTCTTAGCTTAAACCCTAGCTAGAGAAACTTGCCTTGGAGAGTAAGAGGATTTACACCCTCAATGAGGTAGCTTCTCTAGCTCTTTATTGGCATGACCCCATTAACCTAATTCTTAAGAGCACTAGTCATTTATTGTTGCATTGGAGAAACAAAACTATTGGCTTGGAAAACGTGACTTTACAAGTTTCAAATCTCTTTCTTTGGAGAAGTGTTCCTTGAGCCTTTGGATATCTTGCCTCATTGAGGCATCCCCTTTCAACCACTACAAATTTCTGTTGTAATAGACACTAATATACAGGCATTAGGGTTGCATTAACCCTAGGTAACTGACCCTAACTAGCTCCTAAACTAACCCTAGACTAGGCCTAAATTTCTTCCCTAACCCTCTACTAACCTAGGCACATCCTTTGAGCCATTTACAAGTGATTTATGTTGGATAATTTTGCTGATATAGGGCTTGGTTTGCTACAGCCATAAGGCTGATAACTTGACTGTAGAAACCCTATTATAAAACCACTTATAACTTGTTCTTTAACCATCAAAATTTGCTAGAAGTTTGCTAACTTGTTTTATTTGGTTTAAGACAATTCTGGGGTGGTTTCTTTATGGATTTCATTGGCTGATTTTACCGTTGTTGTAACATTTTTCTACAGCCGTAAGGCTGATAATATCTCTGCAGTAAGCTTTTATTTCAGCCTTGCTATTTGTGCTAAAGTTGTTGCTTAATCATTGGTGAGTTAATCTAGCTTCCACTAGCTTTATATCTTGTTTATTTATCACATACTTAGCACTTATTTTGTGGCCTTTGTTATCTCTATTGAGCTGGTATATATCATTTATTGTTGCTGCAAAATAGGGACATCAAGCTTAACTTGCTTGTCCAACTAACATATTAAACTATATGCTTGGTTTTCCTTTTGTCTTGGGCAGGTTTTCACACTTGGCAGGTCACTCAACTTACCTGGAAACCCTTGGAACTTCCCAACACTTCATTTCAACCCTTTCACATCATTTATATTTGACCTCTAGGGACTTCATCTCCATCTTTCCTCCATCTGCATCTCGTTCCCCCTAGGGTCACTGGGATTCCCCCCTTGAGGTGACTACCTCACATCTAAAATGACGGGGACACCTACCTAAGGTGACAGTGGGTAGGTGACCTCTTAGTTGTCGCCAATTAGTGGTTGAGTTGGGCAACGCAACAGTGACGATTCCACCCAGAAGGTAATCCAAAGGAAAATGAAAACAAAAAATTGAGGAAACACCAAACTAACACAGGAATAAGGAAAGGACTTACCCTAAGATGTCTTCCCTCCAAGTGGTAGGCTTACCCTTCAAATGGATTGATCTCGAAAGCTTTTAGAAGTCTTAAGAAAACACAAAAAATCATTAGTGCACCAAAATAAGCCAAGAGAAAAGAACTCCAAGAATTGACACCAATACCTCAATAGGTAGATATTCAAAAAAATTGTATTCTCAAAGAAGTATCCAACAACAACAACCAATTGGAATGAGAGGAGGATCCTCTATTTATATAGGATGCTTCATCATCCTTCTCATTTAATATTATTTTCTATTTCCTTAGATCTAGTCTAGGAAAACTACAAAAATTACTTGTCTTTCAACTAACTAAAGGAAACCAAGTCAAATACCATAAAGACCTGCCACATATACAATAATTCCTTCAAGAGAGGAGGCCTTCCAAAAATAGAAGTTGAGCCAGGGTTCAAAGATGCTCAACATCTCCTCGAAGTATGCTAAGATGCTCCTCGAATGAATGAGGTCCACAAGAGGGGGCGACTCCTCCAAATAGGCTTAGACATCTACATGGGAGGTCTCCACAGTAAAAGAATAGCCTCAAACCATGCAATCAATGGCCAAAAATCATGTAAGGACTCTCCCCAAGTCAAAATGTGTCCACACATGCCATACGAGCCATCAAACAACTAGTAGAAAGTTCTCCAGGGAAGTTGGTCCTCAAATCTAGTGCAAAATGCCTCCAAATGAGTGAATGAAGAGAGCGCTCAAGAATCTAGGGCATGACATGTCATGAGAGGACCAATGCATGTAGAAATAGCTACAAAGTGCCTAGGTTAATGTGACCAGTGCATAGGGATCTATGAACTACCTCTAGAATCATGTCTTTGCATGAGAAATTCTAGAGTTGTCTCCAAGAATCCATGGCCAAAGTGTGAAAAATATATAAAGGGGATCCATGCTTATGCATTAGATAAGTGTGCTTCCATATGTATGACAACCTTTACAACATGAGCAACACTTTTACATAAAGATGAAGTGAAAAATCCTAGAGGTTCTTTAGGTCATGTGTCCTAGTTGATCCACCTGAAGATCATCGCTTACCTACACTGACCATAAATAACCTCCAAGGGATAGTAAACCAAGCCATAAGAGCAAGGACTATCCTAAAATGGGGACTAAGGATGGGCCATGACCAACAAAAAGGGTCTAAATATACCACCTGTTACCACCTAAACTAGCACCCTTGTGAAAGGTCCCAACATAGGTGCTAACTAGGGAAACAAAATGGGAAGTACACCACTGCCACCTTAGTACACTTTCCCCTTCACTCGAGGCCAAATCCTAGAGGCCAAGGGGGGTAGCCCTATTTGATTTAGTAAACCTCTTTAAGTGAATTATGATCATGCACTTATGATTTAATTTAATGAATCCAAAATATACGTAACAAGACCATGCACAAGGATTCGAATAAGTGATTAAATGTTTTTAAGAAAAACAACCGAAACAATAGCAATAACCACAAGTATATCCACTTGAAAGAAAAGGTTAGGAGCTATCGGATGTGTCCTACAAATCTGATATGTAAGATAAACAACATCAGAAACTTCATATTTGTATTTTTATGGCTATCACTCAGCCACTGAAACTTTAAAGAGGTAAGAACCACTTTTTGGCTACTTTAGGGCACAAAGAGTGAAACCAATCACCATAAATCAATGGTGCAATGTGTGCTTGTGATTACCAATTGGTTAGATGCTAAGAAAGGACAAGCTTAGGGTTTTCCTTCGACTTCTAAATTTATTTTACAATAAAATAACATAGAGTATGAAAAAGACCATCCAAGGGAGAGAGTAGGCACTAGAAATCAAGACATCTTTGATGTTTCCCCTTGGGCAAGAGATATGATATGCAACAACAATCCAACAAGTGTTAAAAACAAGTTCTAAGGATGTATAACCATGAGCTGAGAAATAACTTGTAAAATAGATGGTGAATCCCCATAGGGTTTTCACGTTAACACTTGGAATTCACCAAAATGATATCTAAATAAAAGATAATTAACAATAAGCACTTTAGAGACTAAATTCACCGCTAGATTTATAATATAAATTTGTTTAAACAATCTCAAAATGAAATGGAGGCTAGTTTTGAGTAAGAATACACCTTTAAGCACTAAACCCTAGCCTTAGGGTTTCACCAAATCTGATTTTTATTGCTGCAATTTAATTTCCAGATTTGAGAAATGCCTAAAATCATCCCACAAATTGTTAGATAAATCCTTGAAGCACCTTTTATTAGGATCGTTTTTCCTTCTTAGGGTTAGAGATCGACAATTAAGCACAAACCGTTGAATAAGCTAGTCTAGGAAATGAAATGAATTGTTAACTTTGCACTAGACTATGAAAGAAATCTAAATAAAGTTTTTTATTTTTATTTTTCACCATTCAATTTCTTTCTAAAGAAAAAAAAAGTAATTTTTTTGGATTTTTAGGGTTTTTCTGCTTTGCGGGAGACGACAAGTGTGTTTCTCCAATTAGGGCTTATGGAGTCAAGAAGTAATGCCCCTTTAATATTTGGGCACTTCTATCTTAAGTATTAGAGCAAGAGATTAGAACCTTAAGGGTAGAAAAATCTCTAACCTAATTGGGATAAGGTATGAGGACCAAGGCCCTACAAGAAGGGATTCCACAAGGGAAAATGTTGATGGTTGTAGCATCGAACATGTACTTTCACATTGGCTTGTGTCTAGCATGTGGAAGTCGTCATGTATGCTTCTTAGAACCTTAGGAGATTCACTTTATTAAGTGAATACACTTTTGTAATAAAGTGAGTTTAATTTAATTAAATGCTAAAGTAATTGGCATTAGTAATTAAATTAAGTCCGAGCCGTTAGATCCAAAATGAACGCGAGATTGGATCTCAGTTGTAGATCACTTTAGGAGATCTAGGGTATTGGACTTAGGGTAAACTCATGGTTATGAAAGACAACTTGGGTGAGTGGAGGAGACAAAATGATGGTATGCAAAGAGTGAGTTAGCACTAAGGTGTGCCGAGGCAGGGGCCGAGGAAAGGCAACAAGGAGATAACATCTAGGAGGGCTAGGCTATTGCTGCAGTGTATTCCTCAGAAGGGCCATTATCCAAGGACGAGAGTCCTGATTTTATTTAATAAAATCATCAGAGATCTGGTTTTCCTTTAAGGGTTTTTGCAGGGGTTGTTTACTTGAATATCTTTGTGCAATGTGTTTGGTTTATGATTTTTGATTCCGCTGAATTTATCGTTGAGTAACCTAGCTATGCATTAATTTAGTAAATGTGTTATGGTCGGAATTAATTTTCGGGTGCCAAGTTTACATAATTCAACATGGTATCATAGTTGAGACTATGAAGGAGAAGCCGTTTTGCACGAGATCGAGATTCTTCAGCGAGAAACTGCGGGGTTAAACAAAAACATTAGAACAACCATACAGGGTATGGGCTGTTGTAGAAGTAAAAACGGTGAAGCAAATCATGCTATAGAGTTGCGTCTGCATGGAGAATTAAGTGGAAGACAGTTCGAGAAAGTGTTGGGAGCTGGTATGAGGAGGCTGTGAGCTAGCCGACGCAGGCCAGTTGTTGGTTACAGATTTGTCGGGAGCTGATCTATTGGTGTGAGAGAGTCGGTCGAGCGAGCTGTAGATCGAGCCACGCTTGTAGGTGCTGGAGATTGTGGGAGGTGAGGAGACCCAGGCCGCAGAGTCAGCAAGCGACCAACAATAAATAACAGCCGACGACTGTAGAGTTGGAAGTGACGCGACAAGTCGAGGAATGTTGGGCGCTAGGAGAACTGCATGGGTATGACATGAAGAGATCTGCCTGTGAGGTAGACATTGATCTTGGGTTGCTGAAGTGTAGGCACAACCACCAGAAAGAGATTAGGTCGAGAGCCACAGCTGCAGGTCAACAGTTGTAGAGGTTGCTGTGGTCGAGCTGGTGCAGCCAGAGGAAAGGCCGACCATGTAGCGACGAACAGAGGGAAATTTGATGGCTCACACAGCAGCAAACACTACAACCATCAATCATGGGGGATGAAATAGAGTCGCAAGTAGGCTGTAGTCTGCAGAGCAGTGGGAATGAGAAAAGGGAGCAAGCTGCGGAAGGGTCAGTTGTCGGTAGGAGCCGATAGAGGAATTGGCGACTTGGGGGTCGCAAAATTTGTAACAACCACCACAAAGGATAAGAGAGCTCACACGGGAGAAAGGATAGCGACAACATGTGGTGGAGACGGATGAGAAAGCCTTCATGAGGCAGAGCTGCTAACTGACAAAGGAAGATTCAGCTAGCAGTCGACGGACATGGACAACTATAGAGGAGGAAAGGTGTGGTTGAGTGGAAGCTTCCAGGTAGTGTGCGCATAGCAGTCGTCGGGAGACGAAGTTGGAGGCCACACAAGGAGAGGAGAAGCAACTGAGCTAGTAGTTTCCAAGGAAACATGTCGCCAACAGGAATAGAGTTGCCCAACAAGTCCAGGGAGCCCTGGGAAAACCCAATAGAGGTTCGGGCAGCGGGTAGAGTGCCTAGAAATTTTCCTGCAACAGTTGGGCAACTGAGAAATGTTTGGGCTGCGAGAAGGTATACTGAGGAACGTCCATAAAGGGGTCGAGCAGCTTAGAGAAGTACCCATGCAACACCAGGAGGCTGTGGGCAACCTCAGGCAACAGGTTCGAGCATCGGGCAATAGGTTCATGCAGCAAGTCCTAGTCAGGGATCCTGACAACCAGGGGATTCTTTAAAGACGGGTCCGAGCGAGATGGCAGGGATAGCTTTAGTTTCAGAGAGAGAAACCATGGTAGGAGATCTGACAGTGAAGAAAGAGACACCTCTGGGTGGTGAAAGTACCTTCCTTGCTAAGAGGGAGTGTTGATGGATGTATTATCGGACAGGTACTTCCACGTTGGCTTGTGTCTATCATGTGGAAGTCATCCTGAATGCATCTTAGAACCTTAGGAGATTCACTTTATTAAGTGAATGTACTTTTGTAATAAAGCGAGTTTAATTTAATTAGATTCTAAAGTAATCGACATTAATAATTAAATTAAGTCCTAGCCATTAGATCCAAAGTGAACGCAAGATTAGATCTCAGTCGTAGATCACTTTAGGAGATCTAAGGTTTTGGACAAAGGAAGATGGAAGAGATAGAAACCTTAGATGTCTTCCTTCCAAGCGGTTAATTAACCCTTCAAATGGATCGATCTTGCTAGCCAGTAGAAGTCTTGAACATTCATATTTAATATTTGATGCACCGAGAAAACAACCAAGAAAGAGATAGCTCCAAGCCTCCAAGAATTGACACCAAAACACCCAATAGAAATATTTTCAACAAATCGTAATCTCAAATAATGTCCAACAACAACAACAAATTGGAATGAGAGCCTTCATTTATAGATGAGGCTTCTATATCCATCTCATTATTTACTGTTTTTATCTCCCTAAAATTAGCACCAGAGAATAACAAAAAGTGACTTGTCGTCCACACAATGAAGGAGAATAAGTCATATATAAGTAAAACATGCCACATGTACATAAAACCCTCATCACAAGGGGATGTCTCACGAAAAGAGGGGCCAATTTGGTGAAGAATCTCAACATTCCCTTGAAGAAGTGAAATGGAAGCCTCAAAACATGGTGTAGTATCCTCCCAAGCCAAGAAAGGTCCAACATCTAGCCTCAAATGGTGGAGCAACCTCATGAATGATGTGAAAAGTACCCCAAGAAGTGGATGGATCCTCAAACTATGCTCATAGATCCTTAAAAATTGCTTCCAAAGTGTGGCCTTGTCCTCATCTCAAGCAAATATACCTTCATAAAGGTTAGGGGATGACCTTCCAAGTCAAAATATGTCATAAACCCCCAAAATGCTAGAACAAAACCCCCAGGTGTGAGGTCGACCCTCATAGTAAGCAATAAATGGCTCAAAAAGTGATGAATTGAGAGGGATCTCTAGAATGCTCAATGTGGCATTTCAAGAGGACATCCTTGCATGCATAAATCACGGGGGCTTCACCGGGAAACCTGTTATCGCACAGTTTGTAGACGGGAGAGATGGCTATAAGATAGAGGTCCAAACTGGCGTAGCAGGAACCTATTGTAAATTCTAACCTTGTACAATATCTACTGCAAACTGATATTCAGAAAAGAACAGAAAAGATATTAATGGAAAATACAAACATTACACAGAGATTTTTCACCTGGAAACCCAAAACCAGGAAAACCAGCATATATTATATTGATACACATTGTGTTACATTGTTTACAATACAATATACATATAGGAGCCAGCGGCATCCAAAACCCTAACCCAATGACCTAGATTAGTCCAAAACCCTAATTCTTTAACCGAAAATAGAAAACTATCGGCAAAAACCATGTGCCGAAAACCACCTAATATTATGTGGTCCCAGAAATATGTCGTCCC
>ML842286.1:8448-39797 GCA_009831015.1 Picea engelmannii | reverse complement strand
ATACCCAAAATTTTCACTACAAATATGTTGAAAGGTGACATGAAGGACAACTTCGAAAGAATGTATATTGTTTATGAAACAATCTAATATTGTATGCTTATCAATTTATACAATCACATATATATTATAACTATAAATGTAGATATATTAATTATACTCTATTTATATGTTTGTGGATGGAACATGAAGAGGTAGAACAAAATCAAGTTAATCAACAAAATATTCAAAATAACCCAAGTACAATATCCCCTACAAGTGATTAAGAAATTAGGCATGCCAGCAGCTCAAGCAATGAGTGATGATTAATATGATTGAATGTTACAAGTTTAGTATTTAGAAATGTTTGTCTCTAAAAATTAGACATGTGTTTAACATGGGCATATTGTCCGAGTTGGCATGATAATGGGTTACCAACAATTATAACAATTATTTGTCCACATTTTTTTTATCATGGAACTTTGTGTTGTATCATTTTGTATAACAAAGGGTGCCATATTCCTATCAATATTAAAGCATGTTTCTTGTTCTATAGCAGTGTGCATTGTTGTAAAATGTTACATTGTCAATTAAATATATGGATGATTTGCATTATTCCAATGAATAGAAGTGTAATCCGATGGTATATTTGTTTAAATGATATAATATAAATACAATGATTATATCCAAATACAATAATTAAAATATAAAAATCAATATTATAATAAAACCTACTTTATTTTCTTGTTAGTAATTGAAATTTTATAATAAAAAAAAACAAGAAGTTGCATTTGCTTCACCGCAAAAAGATTAAATAATACATGGGGAAATTCGCCACTAAAACATATTGGTGTGTTGAATTCATTTGCATGCCCTGGTGCATTTAAATCAGTGTTACAAACCAATGCATGTTAAGGTTGTATGAATTGGTGTATTGGAATTGTTGTTATGCTTTGGTGCATTTTATTTAAATAAATGCACCATTGCATGTTCAATATATAAGAATCAGTATTCACAAGATCACATCATCTGACAGTGTCCATTAAATGTATGAACACACCAATCATAATAACTATAATAAGCATAGGGGCGGCAAGTGGGGGGGAGGGGGGTATTTTTAATCCTGAAGGAATAGAAAAGACATATTTTTCTTGGGGTCTGGGTCAAAATACAAATAACTAGGCCAAGGCTTTGACCCTATTCATGGGTCTAAAACTAATAAACTATGCATTGTGCATAAATCATTTTAATTGGTGATTATGAGTTAATTATTAAAGGGATGAGAGAACATAACAACAATGGGAAAAACAACCTGGTTAGAGCACTTCAAAGGATTTCCAAGGAAGAGAAAATATTTTGAAAGGTGGAGCATTATCATGTTCTTCTAAATATTAACCAATAGGTAGACCAGCTAGCCAAAGAAACATGCAATATTGTACAAGGCACATTAAAGAAAAATAGTGAGATTAGTACAAATTGTTTACCTTAGGTGAATATGGGACAAAATAAAATAAAAAAAATTGCGGATTTTCCTCTGTTTTAAGTTAATCAACATTGAAATCCTCCAACTGTGACATCGAGGCAACGTGTGAACACTCATCAAAAATGACAAGCATCACAATTCGCTCTAGCGCTCCCTTTCCTTCACTTGGGTCATAGCTTGTATGGAACACAAGATGATATTAGAGGCATACTCTTTGTGCATCATTAATGAAGGTGGGAGTAATTTCCCACACACCCAGCCCTCACACATCATGGATTTGATGGTCGGTTTCCTCGCTCTAGATGGTGATGACAATAGCAACAATATCTTCATGGTGAGTAGGCATTCAATTAGGCATTTTGTTCTTTGGTTAGTGGGGCCACATAGGTTGGAAATCTAGTTTAACCTGGGCCACATAGGTTGGGAATTTGGTTTAACTCTCCTCTTTAGGCTTATTCATATCACTCATTTGGATTTTTGTCATTGCTCTTTGGGATTGTGTATGTGTGTAACATTGTTTCAAGGATAATGTGACACATGCACAAAGCATCGTGCCATTGTACAAATTGTGAAATGAAAGAGATGAGGAGGTTGTTGCAATTGCAGGAAACAAAATTGAGAATACAGCGGAGAAAGGTGGCTAGCTTGGAAACAAAATTTTATATGCAAAAGGAGAGGAGAGATAAGGAAGTAGCATTGATAATGGAGGTCGCTAGCAACCAAACCATCCATATTCACACTCTATAGCAAGAAAATTTGAATATTAGGCAATTGATAACTTCTTTGGTGCATTCCCAAGATCGGGTCCAAATACAATCAACCAACTCCATCGGGTCAGTGGCAACTCGGGATGGTGCTACAGTTCAACAACACAATCCAGGACAGAGTCTGAACACAGGGAATCAAATTCACATGGATACAACACTCAATCTCTATTAGTCAAGTTTTATGTTTTTTAGAGTCTCATTTTTGTCATGCTCTTATGTTAGGTTTTACACCAAATTGGACTTTAGGATTTTAGCAGATGTTTTTTGTAAAATTTTAAGATGGGGATTAGAACTCTCTTATCAAGACAAAACCATGTACTTATTTTTGAAAATTGTATATACCTGACTATTATCTAGCTCTGCTACAACCTTTTTTTTATTGCAAATATAATCATTCTTGTTAAAGAAACAATAATTATAATTATAATAAGCACATTAGGGCTCTTATGTACAACATCAAATTGTTCCTTTCAATAATATCATTACCAATGTTGTTACTGTTACAGTTACCATTACCATTACCATTACCAATATTTTGCAATGAGTAAGGATATATATTTGCCATTGTTTACAATATATAGAGCACCAGTGATTTAAAATATATAATAATCATTGGTGTGTATTAAATATTGGCACACTAGAGTGCCTTACTCTAGGAAGGCTACCAGTGAAAAAACCTTCAGCTCCTAAGAATTTGTAGTTATAATAAACATTCACTAAAATCTGTGGAAAACCTCTTCTTTCATTAGCAAAGGTTTTCACAAAAGATTTTTTTTATCATTTTGACAATTCTTGTAAAAATAAAAATATATGTTAAAACCTTAACCAATTGGTGTTTTCCTTGTTGTAGATTAAAGCATTATAATATATTCTAACAAAAAAAACATAGAAATGGCATAAAAAGAGTGTGAATTAATCAAAAGGACTTACAAAGGAAGGAAACATTAAGGAAAAGTTAATACATTTTGTAAGTGAAATACATATGCCCAAATATATTTTTTTGGTTCTTCCTTACTTTACTTAAATATATAAACAAAGTCTAACAAGTTGAAGACCAAAAGGGTACCAATGACATTTATCCACAAAGGGAAAAATTCAAACAACAAAACAAACAAAATATTGACTTAGAGAGTAAACAACATTGCAATTAACTAAGCTCATCTCAAAGAGAGTCTTAGATGGGGAAGCATTTTAAAGAGAGTTAGAATGTTATAAATCAATAATAATAAAAAAAGAGTAGAGAATTAAACAATTTGTAGATGTTTTTCTACATGTCATCGAGTAGAGGATGTAGCTCAATGGTCAGAACAACATGTGGGATAAGGGTAGGTTCACAGTTGTGAAAACAAAAACTTAAACATTTAAAGCAATTTTTTTAGGAGTGTATGAAAACTTAAATTTTGATAATCACAAACCCCGCAATTGTGTGTTAAGGAAAGAAACAATATATACTTTATAATTCATTATTAGAAAGAAGTGAATAATAAAGGAGAGGTCCTAAATCTAATAAGAGGGTGAAATTCAAGATCACATCCCTTATAGTTGTCATTCTATTGTGTGTGATATTGTGTATGGAGTGATAAAATGCATTCAATCAATAGGTTGGAGCTATTTAGGTAGGCAGAAAATGTAAATGAGAAGTGTGTGAGTGAGATAAATGAGTCTAATATATCTCAAGCATGTATGTATGTAAAGTATTGGAAACTAATAAAAACAATATGAAGGAAACTTTCAAAAAGGAGCCCCTTGCAAGATTGAGGTTGTGTTGCATATGGAGATGTAAGTATAAACAATAAAAGGGTGAAAACATAAAAATGTGTAACACTTTTGCTTGTTTTTAAATTGCAAAATTTGTTGTTTCTTTAACTTCAACCTTCTAAACTCATATTTTCTTTGAGAATTTCACTTTGAAGTAAACACAAGATTTGTAGAGAATTGTCTTATCTCCATACTCATTTTTTAAACAATTTATGGATATATAGTGGGATAAATATGATGTTTACTAGTTGCATATACGTTAAAAAAAATTGTAAGGATAATGAGTGATTGTGTGGGTGTCTAGTTTTTTAGAGATGGCTATGCAATTTAAGGGGGGAATGTATGCTCATAATCTACACATATTTCACTAGTTCTTGCACTATATTTTTATTTTTCAGATTTAAGTACTATTTTTTATTATTTATCAAAATAAAGTAAAACAAAAATACAATATCGTATTGACACATTTATGTGGGCGCCAATTTTCTTTTGATGTGATCATTACCAAGAAAAATGCATACCCTTTTGAAGAGGATAGTGTCAGGAAGTGCATTGTGATTATTGTATTTTTTTGGTATTGTGATTTTGACAATATTCAATTTTCATTTCAAGCAATTTTGAGAACAACAAAATTCTTAAATGATAAAGTTTAGGACAAAATTATTAATAAATAACAATTTTGAATGGAAATTGATAATTTGTGTATCATTGCAAACTAGAGTCAAAGATGAATCCACTGGTACTAGGTTTGATAGAGGATCTTCAAAATTTATAGGAGTTTGCCCTTGTTGAAGCTGGAGGTTCTTGAAAACTACAAGAAACTTTGTTGTTATGGTTAGCCAAAAACTCTCGACCAAGAAAATATTTTAACCAAGAGATTTATTGGTCAGAAACATGCAAAATCTTGGCCAAGAGTTTTGTTGATATCTTTTCTTGTCAAGGGAAAATGACCAACATCGAGAGAAAATTTTGTGAGGAACAAGAAACACTCTCTTCGTTTTTATAGAGGCAATACTCCTCTTTCTTGATATATGGAAGATTTTTCTTATGAACTTAGATGTATGCAATAGAAAACCCCAACAAACATTCCAATAAAACTCCTATATACAAATGTACAAACTCTTATATACAAATGTACAAAATCGTATATACAAATGTACTTGTCAAGCACATCATATATTTAGATAAAAAGAAATAAATATGTCTGGGAAGATTTGTATCTACAAGGTTTGGAGTCCGCTTTCAACAGATATTATGTCTTCCTTTTAAAATAATGTGAACCCAGAATTAGCTATAACTTTGCAAAATAAAATAAATAAATAAATAAAAGATGGACAAGTCATCAAAGAAATTTAAAGGAATTCTACATTCATATCAAATGAGTTTGTAAAGCATCATTTGCTCAAGAATCCATTCATACATCACCACACAAATTCATAAAAACAACATGACACTTGAATAGTTCTTTGTGGGAAAACTTAATAATAATATCTCAAATGTGACAAGTTTAACAATGTCTAAAATAATAGGGTTGGAACAACCTTGAAAAGATCTCAATGAAAATTAGATAAACTGAAATAAAGTACATTTTATTTTTACAAGCCCATATTTTTATCTTTTGGACCCGGAATATCATGAAAAATGACTAGAAGAATATGGAGAAAAAGATGATCAGACCCAGATCTTCTTGTTTTCAAACTACATGGAAAACATAATGGAAAGAATCAAGCAAAAGGAAATATGAGGGAGAAAGTTAAGCAAGCTAATTCACAAAATATTGAAAAAGGAAAAACTTGCTTCCAACAAGAAACCACCACTGCAAAAACTCCTAATTGTTGACTCGTTTGAATATGTTTATCTTCTTCTTTTATAATATTATCTTCATCTTCTTGAAGCTTATTTAGGGTTAGGGTTAGGGTTTTATTTGCCTCTTTGTAAATGTGAACTTATACATGCATGCCTCCAACTTGGACCCACTTTTAGAAATTGATAAATTTCTTTTAATAAACCAATTTCAAAAAATAATTAGTTTTTGGGTCATAAATAGTCACGACTGTATTTTAGTTTTTAGGACATGATAACTATCATTTTAGCCATGCAAACCATTTCCAAGTTACTTTTCATATCTTTATATTTCCAACGAGCTCCAGTTTGCTTAATTTAGATATCGGGATCAAACATTATGGCATCTGGAAGATAGGCACTCAGCAACTATTGATATATTCTCCACATGAATTTTGTTCTTTGATTTTCAAATCCACCTTATTTATCCCACGTGCATTGTGGGAGGTTTCTCATATCATATTTATAATAAAAATGGTAGAGAGAACCATGGAACCTTACATATATTGTGTGCAATGTAGTTTTTGGTCACCACCTCATCACCCAATCATCATGCCAAGTCATTGCCTAGTAATTCATGTCCAACCAATATCATCTAAGTGTCACCCAGAGATATGTCCACTTCACTGCTATGTGTCCCAATATACCAAAGGAGGGGGGAGGGGGATAAAACTTAGAAAAGATATGAGATAGGAATATGATGAATAATTTCATGAAATAATGATATTGGAAAATAAACTAAAATGTGTGTGGAGAAATAGGAGGAATGAGTGTGCAGAAGGAGGTATATGGGAGGGAATCTATGCACAACATAAGTCATAAAAAAATGACTAAGTATGAAAGTGTTAAGTGAAGTAAAAAGTGAAAATGGAAATGGATGGAAATGAAAAATGGAAATATAAATAACTTAGAAATGGAAATGACTAAGTATGGAAATGGAGTGTGGAGTGTGAATATGACTAAGGAAAGTAATGAGAGAGTAAGGAAAATGACTAAGTATGAGAGTAAGGGGTACAATTTGAGGAATGTGGAGGACAAAATGGAGGTTGCGGAAGGATGGTACATGCCGAGCAATGAGAGTGTTGGGTTCTCTGCATGGGATTTAACTCGTAAATTGGCTAAGTATAGGACAGTAGTATAGAGAGGATGTGGTAAATGACTAAGTGTTGGGGTATTTTGGAAGATGGAGAAAATTGGCAATATCTTGAGCATATGACCTCTTTATTTTATTCTATAAAATGTTGGATGAAGCTGACACATAAGGATATCGAATGAGAAGATGAACACAAGAAATTTTCTTCTTTTAAATATCCTTTTGTTTTCTTCTCTTTTCAAAAGAGAAACCATCCATGTTGACATTGTGTGAAGAAGAACTACAATACTAAAATTGATTCTGAAGTCTTTAAAAACTTGTTGGGTCTTCATGATAAATAGGTGAAGGGTATTTGGCACTTTCCAAATTTTAAAATATTGGTATCCATTTGAAAGAGGCATAGGTTCAAATATGCACCCCAATCACCTAGTTGAAGGATGTCAGGAAAACAAATCAACAAGTTTATAAAACTCTTGGCCTAGAGTTTTCAAAAGTCTCAGCTAGAGTTTGTTTAATTTTTGTGCGGCCTCATAGTGTCACCTTCACCATGCCTCACTCCAAAAAAATTTACCCATTTTTATGGTTTCACCGTTAGGCAACCAACAAATAAGATTAGTAATCCAACAAGTTGGCACAAAACCAATGAATGCATGCATTCAAATGGAAAATCAAGTTGATTTGGGGGAAAAGAAAAGAAATTATGTGTATTTACCCAATGGAAAATAAATAAATAAATGGAAGATTTTACCTTGAATGGGTGGTGGATAAGGCCTCCAAGTTCTCTATTTTGGGGTTTTATTATCTTACTTAGGAATATCTCGGTAATTTTGGAATGATTTGAGCATTGTTTCTCTTTATGAATCAAACAATAAAGGGATAATTTTGGCATAACATCCCATCATGAAGCATAATGAAATAGATTTAATCATGTGGACTTAACAATCTCTAGCTAAAATATCTTAACATAACCTTTCTCACATTGAGCTTGTTAAAATGTATGAAGGATGCATTCATTTGTAGTGTTTCTTGCAGGAAGAAATGGAGAGAAATGGAGCTCCATGTCAAATCTCGTCATGTGTACTATCTATGTCTTGAAATTACTCCAACAATGGCTATGTACTCTTCATAGGGTGAAAAAATCTGATTGGTGTGGTACTAGATTGACAAACCAACTCTAGAATTGACCATGGCATTTAGTGGACCCCAAAATTTATTATGTTTTGGTGAAATAGGAATTGCATCTACATCAAAGGATTTTCGACGCCTCTACATGTCCTAAGAACTAAGAGACTACACAGATTTCCAAAGTTTACTTTTGATCCTCGGTGGATAATTATCCTTTTCTCCATAGTTGTGTCATTCTATATGGTGGTTAATGTTGATTTGTTGTGTCTTCAACATAAATCACTTTAGTGTCATAAGTGGACGAAAGTGTCACTGTAACTATAAAAAATATATAACAAAAAATAGTTAAAAAATATAACAATCCATGTAGATTATTGTAGTGTGTTTTTGTCCCAGAATAAAATTTGACATTGAAAACATTGGATCCCTACAAACAACGCCTATTATCTATTCCTTCTCTTTTTGAGAACATATTGTCACAAAGATGCCAAATTGACCTATTAAATCTCAATTAAAAAGAATTAATGAATATGAAGCTAATAAAATTCACTTCAAGTCATCTTCTTACTGCAAATTGAAAATCCAAATGAAAATCTAAGTTAGGATCATTGAAATTTTGGTAATCAGTGAAAATGGCATTTTACCATGCCAAAAAACAAGAAAAATAGTAACCCATCTTCATAGATTCACCATTTGGTAAATGTTTTTTATTAGATTAAGGTGGTAATTTTGTTGAATATACACTAGAAAATGGAATTTCATACGTTATAAAAACATATAATGTAAGTCAAAACAATTTGTAGATTGGAAACATAATATGAAACAATAACAAGGATTTTATTCAATATTAGCTCCAACAATGGTGGTACCAATATCTACAATGAGATGCATGCTATGATCACGTGGAAAAAGACTCATACAAGTGAATGAAGCGTTTATTTATTTACATATACAATAGGAATTGAAAAAGACAAGAAATTTAGAAGGTTGATAATGAGAGGTTGTTAGGTGTAAAATCAATGATCAACTTATTGGGATTATAACTCCTAGATATGAACTAAGAATTAGGTGCATGGTGGCTTGTCATAAATCTCTAAATAATTATAATAAATTCAAGGGTTTGTGATTTGTAGATAAATTTGGAGCCACAAAATGTTGTTTAATGCCTGAAATTGACTATGGAATTGAAAAACCCAAATTTGCATGAATTCTTCCAAAGTGATCCAAATGATCTCTAATAGCCCTAAATGATTTAGGAGGATGTACAAATGGTACAACTAAATTCCATGAGCTCCTATATTAGTATCACCCACCCCTTAGAGATCAATGTTCCCCATTACATCAACTACCTAGACCAAGTGGGGGAACTTCTCTTGAATTTGGTTCTGGTTCCAAGTGAACCACTTCCCCTGCTACATCCATTGCCTTACTATAATGACCCTATAGACTAGGGTAAGCTATGTATAAGTATTATGATGTCCAATACCTAATCTATTATACTTGTTGGCATTGTAAAATTAGGATTAAATTTTGCTAATGTTAGGTTCTTAGTTACATCTGATGTTTCCAAAAAAGATTGAAAATATGGGTGGACTAGTTCCTTGCTGAAAATATGGTGCGGGACAAGGTATAATGGAATATTAAGCTCAAAAAAATTATCTCCGACGTGTTTTTTGATGGTGTATGGCCCATATAAGAGTGGTTTTATTCTTATGTTTGGTCCTTTCAACTTCTCCTTCTACAAATATAGCCACACTTTGTCACAAACTTTGTGCTAGTATAGCACCTGATGTTAATCATGATATTATTTGAACTTAGTATTGAATTTATGTAATATGTCATGTACCTATTGTTGTACAAGTTGGATCTTCTCCATAAACCTTAATTATTTGTATGATTCCTTCTAAGCATGGGGTGATTGTTATGTTGATGTAGGGAGGAAAGCTACATTAATTTACGTGAATGGCCAGAACCCTATACATACTTGAAAGGGGTTGTTTTGAATAAATATATAAAGAATCATGTTGTGCAGTACAAGGAAAATAGAGTTTAATAGAGGTTTTAGTGGAGGCACTTATCCCTGATCTACTTTTTTGGAGGTTTTTAGTAGAGGTAGGCAAGTGATGTTTTTAACTTCAATGTATCTCTTATAATTGGACACATTATTGTGCTAAGTGTACAAAGGCACGGATGCATCTCTATTTATAAGTTCACTAATGTTTACATTTTAAAGATGGGGTCCTATATTGATGTTTTATAAAGCCACCATTTTTTAAATTTGACATTATTGGTGCAATCTAATCCTATTATCCCTCCAATGCTATAGTAGTATATATCCATTAATGCATTGGTACCTTGGACATGCCACAATAAGGTGAAATAAAAAATAATAAAAATATTAAATAAAAATACCCCATCAATTTCTCATTTTTACCACCCACCAATGCTTCCATGCCCTTCAAGAAATGGTGCATTTTTTTGTTTTACCCCCAACCTGTTGTCCCTTGCTTGTAAGTTATTTGATTTACTCGGCATTCTTCATCCACAGTGGATTTTAATTCAATTTGGGATTTCACAAAACTCCCTAGATTTATTTTATGACTTTTAAGGCTACCATGCCTCCACTATAAAGGCAACAACATGCAATCTCCTTGCTACCCATTTATTTACATTTTCGTAGTTTTGTTTTTCAATTTCATTAGGTATATTTCCATTTTTAAAATTGCTACTTGTCTAGCGAAACATTTTTTCAAGACTGAAGGTCAATGTGTATATACAAAGCAAAAGATGTGATGTGTCATTTATTGTAGCAGATATTGTGCAATGCACCAGTAAAAAGGTTTTTGGTGTTGTTGGGCCCGAGATATGATCACTTTCATAACGGTTATTATACACTTTTGCCGCATGTACATATGTGTTTTTCATATTTTAAAGGAGCTTTTTGAAGAATTTTATGATAAAACAGTATGGTCGACATAAGGTACGTGTGATTCATGTTTAATGATTGTATTAAGTATAATTCATCATGTTTTGTGATTACCAAGATCTAATTCACGTTTTTCTGGTGTTACAGGGCAAAAATGCACCATGTTTCTGCTTCCGACACTTGATCTGGCACTCCTTCCAGTACTCATTCCGGCACTTGATCTGGCACTCTATCCATCACTGCGTATTGCACAAAAACGTAGGGCGACTTGGCGGTTACGGTATTGGCGGCCAGTGATGGGAAAATCGGGCACATGGGTTTTGTTCATGCTTGCCCCCTCCAGCTACTAAGCTCCCGACAACTCAGATTCAGTTGCTCAAGAGGGCGATTATTGGCTCACTATGTTTTATCAGTTAGGGCATCATTTATTGTAATTTGTCAAATTTAGAAGTGGTTCGACCCTCCTGTGGTCGACCACTTGGTCTGTAAACGTTATAAATACCATTGAGGTGGTCAGATGATTGTTAAGTAGCATAAGCATTAGAATTGTTAGTGTGATAGACAGAAAAACGATTTTACTCTGTTTTTAAGTTTTTACATTGCCAGATTATGCCAGAACTATGTTTTTGAGTTTTTATGGTGAATTCATCTTGCTGAGAACGTGGTGTACTTTTAGAGAGTGCCCACGACTTGTTGGGGGGCCCACCAGCAGTCTAGTAACTGTCTTCGTGTTTGTTTATGCATTCCATAATCTAATTGTTCTCTTTATTTTCTGTACATGCATATTTTTATTGTGTTAACTAGTTTGTTGTAGTTTAATTGTTTTGATTCTCTTTTGCGGGTTAGAATGATGAGATGTGTTAGCATGCATTGATCTTGTAGATTAGGAACAGACTTGCAAGTCTCTATACTAACCCTGTGTGCAATTGGATGTTAGATTATGCTTTGATTTGTGATTTTATAGTCAAGTTTAAAACAGAGTTTTAATTAGAATAGAACAGAGTTTTGATTTGGGTTTTCTTTGACAGGGATTTGATGGATAGATAGAATTAATTCCAGTTTTTAATTATAGCTTGTTTATCTAATTTTTATATAGATCTTGTTTAATTAGTTGTTGGTTAATGTAGATTATTAGTTTACTTTTCAATATCATAGTTTAATTTCTATTCTTAAGCATTTTTCTTATTGCGGTTTGAATTGTTAGAATAGACGTAGCATAGTTTCATTTTACGTAATTTCATTTTCTAGAATTAAATTGCAATTATATTTCTTAGTTAATGGTTGAATCTAGTTTTGCTTACATAGTGTAGAAGTATAATGATGATCTAGTTATGTTGTTGATGGTTCATATATGAATATGCAGGGTATTTAACATTGTTTTGTCATGGCTAAACTCTCATTGGATTGTTTAATCCATACCTTTCACTTTGCCATTGAGATTAGTGTTGAGCTTATACTATTTGAATTGTCCTTTGTTGTCTAGTGCCATCAAGATATTATCTGACACCGAAGACATTCACACAACCACCAGCATTATATTTGAATTGTCATAGGTTAAAAGATAGTTTTCATGTTTTCATAGATTAATCATTAGTTGGTAGTTCCTCTTGCTTTCAATAAAATAGATTTCCTTTCATGCATTAGAAATAGTTTTGAATTAAGAATTTAGTCCACTTGCCTCTTAGGCTAGATAGTTGTTCAATGAGAAGTTTTAATTTGATTACTTGCAGTAGTTAGTTGTCTTTGCTTACTTGTCTATTTGCTTTAGTAGGTTAGTTAGTTGTCTTTGCTTACTTGTCTATTGCTTTAGTAGGTTAGATAGTTGTCTTTGTTTACTTGTCTATTTGCTTTAATAGGTTAGTTAGGTGTCTTTGCTTGCTTGTTTATTTATTTTCTTTCATAGGGTAGTTACTCATTGAATGTAAGTTGGCAAGTTAAAATAGTTTGCTTTTGTTACTTGCTCATTATTATTCTTAGTAGTTTTCCTTTTCTCATTGTTGAACTAGTTTGCTTTGAATAGGGTTTTTGACTTGCTTTTCTTAGGACTAGCCATTGATCCTTGGCCCAAAAAGTACTTAGGTTACCTAGTTTCAATTTTCTTAGTAGTGTTTGCTCATTAGATAGCTTTGCTTGAGTAGATTAGCCTTAGATAGCTACCTTCATTAGTTAGACTATACTCCTACCGGCCCTTCTACCTTTGGCATATATTTTTCTACAACTCTAAGTTTACTTACCCTGGGTTGATAATTTAATTGAGGGTTTTTACTGTGTTTTTAGTGCATATACAACACCCATCATTTTTGGCGTCGTTGTCGGGGAGTTGTCTCAAGGTAAGAAGTAGTTAGGAAATAGATCATTTATAGACCTTAGCATTAGTTTGGTGGTGGGGTAACTTTAAGACGAGAGGTAAGAACCTACGCATCTACTATAGTAGGTTCCCCCAAACCCAATGGTAGTTTTTCCTTTTGTTTATTTTCATGAATAGACCTAGAAATCAAATGGTAGCTTTTTTTTTTTTTTTTTTTTGCTTTCTTTCATGAATAGGCTTAGAGACCCACAAGGTAGATACATTAAATCTAAATCAGACCTTTCAACCAAGGTTCCTTTCGATCTCTTTGGGGGAAGGAACGTTCCGCTTATAAAAGCTACAGACCGATACTGAAAAACAGAAGCTAGCTCAACTCAGAGAGATCAAATAGTTTCTGAAGAGACTAACACAAGCAGCACTATAGAACAAGAAATTGAAGCATCAATCATATTAGGACAGGAGGCAAGACCACTCGAGTCTTCCACAGAACCAAACAATACAACCTTTTCTTTTACACCACCACCAGGGGATCCTAATTTTGAAAATATCATAGACCCTGAACAGGTGAATCTTTTGTTTGGTAGTTCAGCCAATGTGATTATGTCTCAAATTGACATAGAAACTTTGGCACCAACAGTCTCAACCAGCTCAAGTAGAGTCCCAGACATCCAATCCATAGGAAGACCTTTCCATCAAAGGGAAACCTTGTTTTCTTCAAAGGTAAAACCACCTAGGTACTCTCTTTTTGGAAACCAAGCCAATATGGATGATCAGGAAGACCATAACAATGTAAGACACGGGGGGGAAGAAGAAACTGGCAACCAAACCGAAACTACCTTCGGGTTTCCAATTTTAGACACCACTCCAAATGTCAACATGAAGAATATTCCTCTCTCAGCATTGCCTACCTTTTATGGTAAAAACAGTGAAGATCCAGACACCTTCCTATTTGAATTTGACATCTTGTGTAGGGTATACAACTATGTACAAGATGCCCAGAAATTAAAACTCTTTCCTACCACCCTCAAAGACTCTGCACTAAGATGGTTCATGGGGTTGGGAGAATCCAGTATTAGGTCTTGGGAAGCCATGAAAGACATCTTTCTTAAGAAGTACCAAGACTACTGCAAGACCAAAGAGTCTCATAATGAAATCTTTAAAATCCAACAATTAGACGACGAGACCCTCGAAGATTATATGGAAAGATTTGGTTATATCTCCTCGAAGTCAAAATACCATGACCTCCCAGAGGATGCAATTAGGGCTCTTTTCCTTAAGGGAATTTCAGAAGAATATCTAGAGATGCTTAACCTAATGGTATTAGGTAACATCTCTCATAAACCTTTTGCTAAAATATGTGAAATGTGTAAAAATTACTCAAGGAGTAGAGCCAAAACAGGAAAGAATGTTTGGGACCCTTACAATAGAAACTTAAAACCAGTTAGTTCATGTGGTATTACGAGAGCAAAGATAGGGAACCTTTTAGAAAACTTTAAGACCGACATCTTAAGCACAATAGGTTCACAGTTGGATACCCTTAAACTCAAAAAGAAACAAGAGGAGGAGAATGCAACAATGGGCATATATTGCCCAAAATGCAGGAGGAAGCATTCCTCAAGGGAGTGCCCATTAGATAACATTTTAGTTTGTGGCTTTTGTACAGAAGACCATGTGACTGGAAAGTGTCCATCATTTCCCAGTTTATTATCCATATATAGGAGTGGAGATCATGGGGATTCTTCTTATGCACCTAGGAGGCCATGGAAACCTAGGAATCAACCCACATACCTAGATCTACAGTCTCAAGTTCCACCCTATTATCAACAACAACAGTGGAACTCACCAGGTTGGCAAAACTAGTCTACTAAGTACCAACATATTTGGATTCAAGGATGGAGGTGAGGACACAACCAAGGAAACCCTCAAGCTACACCTATCCATATGTCCAACCATCATTATCCTTGGTTCCCACTAAACACTCTGCAGCTTCTGCCAGGTTTTGTTCCACCACCTTTACCTCCTATCCCACAACAACAACCACTACAATTTCAAAATGCAAGCTCCCCGAGACCGACACTATTACTGTCACAACCAGTGTCGAATCCTAATAATAATCCCCCTCAACCTCTTCATAATGTTGAGATACAGGCCTTCTCGACATATGTTATTACTCATGTTCCATTACAGGAAATTCAACTAAGATCGGGAAAAGTTCTAGAGAGGCAAAGACCTTCAGTAGTCATCTAGGAAGAAGAAGAAGAAAAAACCACCAAACAACCCATGGATGACACTAGGTGGGAAGATGTTATTATCCCAAAGAACCAAGAACCCAAGCTTCCCCAAAATGAACCTTTACAAATTACGAATGTCCCTCCTTGTCCAAACCGATTGGTAATCGAGAAACCTACCACCCGGCCAGAATTTGACATTTTGAATGAATTGAAAAATATTTGTGTCAAGAATCCCCTGCTTCAAGCTATTAAAGACATTCCAATCTACAGTAAGGTAGTCAAATAATTGTGTATCAAGAAGCCAGGTAGGAAGAAAAAATATCCCCCTACAGTACACTTGATATGAGGCCTTTTTGAGTACATATCAGAGAAGCCAAAACTAGCAAAATATGGGAACCCGGGAAACCCCATAGTGAACATAACTATTAATGAGGTCTCCATTGGAAACACTCTCATAGACCTAGGGGCAGCCATCAATGTTATGACCGCTACTACCTTGGAACAATTACAGTTACAACCTCTTCTTCGGCCTACCCCAACCATTTTGGAATTAGCAGATAAGACTAGGGTTATACCTGAAGGAAATTTAGATGATATCATGGTTACTTTAGCCTCATGGGAGTACCCCGTAGATTTTCTTGTCATTCATTCAAAGGATCCTACCAAAGTCCATCCTGTTATTTTGGGAAGACCTTGGCTAGCCACAACCAATGCATTTATCGGTTGTAGAGAAGGAGAAATGACCATCTCGAATGGTCTCTCTATCTAGAAGCTCACCATTTACCCTCTAGCTCAACCTACTATGGAGAATATATGGTGGCTTGAATGTCCATATGAGATTGAGGACTGGGAATAACCCGTATTTCCAAGTGACCATGCATGGGCACTTCAGGAGCACACAACATAAAATGTGCTAAACCAGTTTCTTTCTGCTATCACATGAGTGGATTTTCCACAATCTTTTCCCCAATTTGAGTACATGTTTGGGGAATAATTTCAAGAACAATTAGACCCATCCATTTTGTCTTCGACATCTTTTATTTTCGAAATAAACAAGTCTGCCATGTCTTATACTATGCCCTACGAGATTAGTCCAGAGAATTTTTTACATATAAACTCTGGGCTAGATACAGACCAACAGAAATAGTTAATAGATATCCTTAAAGAACAATCAAGAGCATTTTCCCGGGAATACACTGACATGAAAGGTATACACCCTGACACACGCATCCATCTCATATATAACCAGGGGGAAGTAACACCTGTTAGGGAACCCCAGAGAAGGATGAACCTAGCACTCAAAGATATAGTCAAGGAGGAGATCCAAAAGTTGTTAAATGTCGGATTCATTTATCCCATCTCCAACAGTAAGTGGGTATCCCCGCTTGTAGTGGTTCCAAAGAAAGTGACCGGGAAATGGAGAATTTGTGTTGATTACGGGAACTCAACAAGGCCACTCTGAAAGACTACTTTCATCTCCCTTTCATTGACTAGGTTCTAGATACCTTGTCTGGAAAGAAGTATTTCTCCTTTCTAGATGGGTACAACAGGTACAACCAAATTCTTATAGCACCCGAGGACCAGGACAAGTCTACCTTTACTTGTCCTTGGGGCACCTATGCCTATAGGGTCTTACCATTCAGATTGTGTAATGCTCATGCCACTTTTCAACAAGCAGTATTAGGGATATTTCTCGATCTTATTCATGATTGTGTGGAGGTCTACATGGATGACTTCACAGTCTATGGAAACACTTACCAAGAAGCCTTAGACAAATTAGAAAAAGTCTTCATCAGATGCCAGGAAATGAACCTATCTCTAATTCATGAAAAATGCAAAATGTTGTTAACTGAAGGAGTGGTTCTAGGACATCATGTTTCATCTGAAGGGATAAAAGTCGATCCTGCAATGATTGAGGTCATTGTCAGACTTCCACCCCCCAAGACTCATAAAGAGGTGAGAAGCTTTCTTAGACATGTCGGATATTACTAGCGATTTATTGAAAATTTTACAAAAATTGTTGCACCTATGTTCGGATTATTAATAAAAGATGTTGACTTTGTTTGGACTGAGCAGTGTCAAACTACCTTTGAAACCCTAAAAGCTAAGTTGTCTATGGCACCAGTTCTTAGAGGGCCCAATTGGACTCTCCCATTTCATATATCCATTGATGCCTCCGACACCGCAATAGTAGGGGTATTAGGGTAGAAAGAGGACCAGCAGTCCTATGCCATTTATTTTGTAAGCAAGAACTTGTCCCCTACCAAGTTAAACTACATAGTCACCCAGAAGTAATTTTTGGCAGTTGTTCATGCTATCAACAAATTTCGTCATTACATTACAGGTTATGAAGTATTTGTACACACCGACCATTCCGCCATTATATTCTTCATGAATAAACCTATAGTTAATGGTCGAGTGACTAGGTGACTCTTGTTATTGCAAGAATTTAATATCACTGTGCTTGACCGACCTGGAAAGGATAATGTAGTAGCTGACTTTCTTTCCCGAATAAAAAATGAGGATGATGATATCCCTGTAGATGATAGTTTCCCAGATGAGCACCTCTTTTCCCTTTCTGTCAATACCCCATGGTTTGCGGATATGGAAAACTATCTGGCTACTAGGAAGTTACTGTCTCATTTGTCACCTCATGAAAAGAAGAAAAGTATTACACATAGTTCTAATTACTCTTGGGTTGGTCATGATATTTTTCACACAGGTCCTCATTTGATTATTCGTAGATGTGTCTGAGAGGATGAGCTACCTGATATACTACGAAGTTGTCATGATGGACCATGTGGTGGTCACTTTTCTGACAAATGTACAGCATATAAGGTGTTACATTCGGGTTAATATTGGCCTAGCATTTTCAAAGATGTTGCCAAATATGTGAGAAGTTGTGATAGTTGCCAAAGGATAGGAAGACCTACTTCAGCTGACGAAATGCCTTTGCATGCCCAAGTTATGATAGAACCCTTCGAAAAATGGGCCCTCGACTTTGTAGGACCAATTTCACCCATGTCCCGTAGGAAGAACTATATTTTGGTTTGTACGGACTATGTCACCAAATGGGTAGAGGCAAAAGCCCTATTCAGGGATACAGAGAAGTATGTTGTCGAATTTATCTATGAAGACATATTTACCCACTTTGGTGTCCCTCGTGAAATTGTTACCGACCAAGGAAATCAATTCACTTCTAAGCTAATGAAAGAGCTAACAGAGAAATATGGCATTAAACATTGTAAATCTTCTCCATACCACTCGCAAGCCAATGGTCAGGTAGAATCCACAAACAAAGTTATGGAAACCATCTTGACCAAGATTATTCAGTTACATCACCGGGATTGGGCTGATAGGCTCCCAGAGGCTTTGTAGGCATTACGGACTACCTGGAGAAATACCATTGGGCATACCCCTTATGAGCTAGTGTACAGGAAACAAGTACTTTTACCTATAGAATTCCAAGTAAGGACCTTCCATATTGTCATAGAATTAGGATTGAATATGGATGAGGCTCAGAAGCAACGAGCCCTACAATTGAATGAGTTGTATGAAATTAGAAAAGATGCCATCCAACGAACAATATTAGTCCAAAACTAGAGGAGCAAGTGGCATGACAAGTTTATCAAGAAGAAACACTTCCAACCTGGTGATTGGGCTCAATTGTTTGATTCCCGATTCAAAACCTTCAAAGGAAAACTTAACACCCGTTGGTTGGGCCCTTACGAGGTAGACACTGTATATGACAATGGAGCTATAAAAATTAAAACAATTGATGATGGACAAGTATCCTTTGTGGTAAATGGACACCGACTTAAGTTTTATCGTAAGCCCATTTCCAGAGAGGATTTTCTACAGGTCATGTCAACTAACAAGGCATTGGCCTCAGTAGATGGGGAAGTCCCCCCTTGTTCTTGAAAAAGTTTTTTGAATTTCCTACTGTATATATGTAAATAGTTTTTGAATTTTGTTAATAAGGCAATTCTAGATATTTATGTAAGTATTTATTTCACCAAGAGTACACAGTTTCAAGGATCCTTCTTCAAAACATTATTACACTTGAATTTTGTGTTTGCTAAAACATCAAATGAATATTGACTTACAGTAGTTAGCCATAATTTTGCAAACATTTTCATTTTTTAAAGCATTCTAAAGCAGTTGCTCTTGAAACTCTTCACCACTGTATAAGGAAGTGATACCGTAATTATCAAGCCTAGAGGTCTCTCGTACAGTTTTTCCAAGAAACCTGAGTAAGTGAGTCAATTGTCTTTATCAAAGAGTAACAAGGTGGTCTAATTAGCAGTTAGCCATGGAAACATCACAATAACTACAAAGGAAGAAAGTAAGTTGAGCCTATAGATACCTTTATGTTCTTTCTAAAGGGTACCATCCACTACACACTAAATAGCTTGATTATATCATATATTTAGATAGGCCACGCCCGCTTAAGTACCCCTTACATCGGGACAATTACTAAGTAATATAACGGAAAGTCATCCCCTAACATAAATACCATCCCAATTGAAAAAAAAAAAAAAGAGAGAGAAAAACATTGTTTTCGGAGTTGTTCCCCCATCTTCTTGCATAAAGCAATCTTATACTAAAATCTTAAAGGATGGAGGGCCAGTCTCTGAGGGTTTAAGAGGCTAACCCATCGGGATACTAAACAGGTCTGTTGGCAGCGGGTATCAGCCTGTGGTATGACTAGGTAAACCCTTCGGAGTCCTAAACAGGATTGTTGGCAGCGAGGCATTCTACCTAGCGAGGATGACAATCTGACAAAAATAAATAATAAATTTAAACTTGTCATGATGTACGGCATTACTTGCAGACAAAGATGACATGAAATATGTGTGGTTAGGATAAGGTTAATGAATCTCATACACTTGACATTGGGGAATAACTCTAAGACTATCTTGAAACTCTCTTGCCTACCTCTTCTTATCTATATATAGGATCTCTTATCCTATAGGTGGGGCCATCTCCTAACTGTCTCGTCAGACCAATCTGTGAAATTTTATCTTTACACTTGACTTACTATAAATCTTCGGTTATTGGGGGATACTGCCTGGTTTCCTATACTTTTGATTGTGAGGTGTCACAATACTTAGGTGTGGGGGAGGGGTTCCTGAGCTGACAAATGATCATTGCCTAGAGAAATAAGTCTTTGCAAGATTTTTTGTATTATTACCATGATACAGGTTATTACATTGATAATCATGTTATTTTTGAAATGCTTAACTCCTGTGTGCTATAAATTACTGAACACATACTTAACAGACCACTCTTTATTGATTTATCGTTTCATTACAAGCTGCATATTGTAGGTTTGACAATACATTTGTATGCTTGCTATAACCTGTTAATTGTAGGTTTTTGACATTATATGTCATATGCAAGAAGATTGAGTGAGCATGGAGCATTCTGCCTCTACTCATTAACTACTATGATTGTCAAAAACACTTCAAATTTGTAGGTTATCCATTATAAGAGGTGAAAATGCACTTAACATAGAGGTACCAGATGAAGTACCGTATGAGGTGTCGTATGATATGTTGTTTGAGGTGCCGAACGAAGTGCCATGTGATTTACACACCAATAACTATCCTAGATTCCAGGTAACTATAACTCAATTACATTTGATTGAATTGGTTGCAGACATTGATTGTAGATGCTTCACATGTTTATGATCAAATGTCCAAGTCAAAAGACTTGGACATTGATCTAACTACGCATCATTACATTACCCAAAAGCATGCCATCAAATTCGAATTTCCCACACATGGAAGCTCCCGCGCACATGTGTGCAATGTACTCCACCATGAGTGCATTCAAAATCAGGTTGGGCAACCATTATCTCCATTTTCCCTTGTCATTTGCTCTTCCCTGCGTTAAGAAATCGCGCCCAACCTCTGCCAATTCGTCCCCTGTTCAAATTGCGCTCAGACTGTGCCCAGTTCGTGCCATCTCTTGGCTCGATCACGCCCTTGCCTGGTAAAATTGGCCTCTATTACAATGCCCAGGAGATATGAACCCTCCTCCTATGCAGACTTGTTTTCCATTCCCGAATTTGCACAGTGCAGAGAAGTGTTTTTGCGTGCAGGCTGGGGGCCATTTTTTTCTAGCTTGCAGGGCCATGATGACGGCCTCTCCATGCAATTTGCAGTTGGTTTCGATGGTAAGACAGAACATGTAGGGTCTCTTACCTTTGAAGTCACAGAACAGTCCATTGTTGCAGCAACAAAGCTCCCAAGAATGGGAGATAGATGGTTCAAAAACCACCAATTGTCGCGTTCAAGTTATAACAGGATGTTTAAGCCTGAATTCGAAAGCATTTCAGGAATAAAAGGGTATGCTAAGGAGTGGATAAAGGTGGAATTGATCAACCCCCTCATCGTTATCACAAGGTTAATTACATGTGAAGGTAGATACTCTACTTTCAAAGCTTGTCATTTTAGATTGTTGGCTCATTTTCTATTCAACAAACCCTTGAACTTCCCCTTCTCTTTTCTCAAAAGCTTGGAGAAGATGTCCTCTCAAGTGAGGAAGAATGTGACTAACCCCTACAACAGTCTCTTCCACCATGGCTTGATCAAACTCCCTGTTCTTGTTGAACTAGAGAAACAGGGGCAAAATTGGGATGCCTTTATCTACCAATTCGCAAACCCTCACTTGACAGTTAAGACCGGTAAAAATCCACTTAGCCTAAAAACTATCTCTCCATCCAAACCTCGCTCTCCAAGAAATCCAAACCCCCTTGCACAAACCCTCTCTTTGTCGGAACAATACCAAAAGCTTGTCGATATCCCTACTTCTTCATCGGGTAAAAAGAGCAAGAGCAAAGACCAAAAGAAGCCTATTGTTAACCTCCCAATGCCTTCACTCTCTCTTGATCCTACACCTAAAAATCTCCAAGAAGTAATGCAGCAAGACTTTCCCATCATTCCCACAAACAAGAGGGAAACCAATCGATTTGGTAAAGGACCCTTTCGAAAGAGTACCCGGAGCACAAGAACCAAGCCTTATGCAAAACCTCCACATGCTTCGGATCCTATCCAAGTATCCTCCGACCTTGAGATCCCTCGTAAGAAACCTAGGGAAGTTTTTGCAGATGGATTAGAGCCACTAAGGAAAACAAAAGCAGAACCTACCTCACCTTACCTATATCCCATCACTCCTACTTCACCCATGCCTACTCTAGATCCTAAAACTGATAGATTGTCCACATCCCTCAAATGATCTAAGCCTTCCTCAGAGATCATCGATTTTTCCCCAACCATAGAGGAGCTACAAAAGGAAAACCATCGGCTTCTCCAACAATTGGAGGAAAGGAAGACAATAGATACACACCTTCATCATGACAATGCAGTCCTTCAAACAAAGGTTAACTCTCTTCAACGATTGGTCGATGAGATGACCAAATCTAACCGCAACCTCAGAGCACAGTTGAAGAAACACAAGAGGCACAAGGCTAAGTCTTCACAGCAAGAAAGAGAGGCTTCCAAAGCTGATCCTCCTCAGCAAGCCTAGTTCTAAGGGGTAACTTCTTTTTGTTTGCAGTGGGACCTGCAAAATTGTAAGTGTGGGGGTAATGTTGGGCCCGAGATATGATCACTTTTATGACAGTTATTATACACTTTTGCCGCATGTACATATGTGTTTTTCATATTTTAAAGGAGCTTTTTGAATAATTTTATGATAAAACGGTATGATTGACATAAGGTACGTGTGATTCATGGTTAATGATTGTATTAAGTATAATTCATCATGTTTTATGATTACCAAGATCTAATTCACGTTTTTCTGGTGTTACAGGGAAAAAACGCACCATGTTTCTGCTTCCGACACTTGATCCATCACTCCTTCCAATACTCATTTCGACACTTGCTCCGACACTCTGTCCAGCACTGCGTATTGCACAAAAACGTAGGGCGACTTGGCGGTTATGGTATTGGCGGCCAGTGATGGGAAAATCAGGCATGTGGGTTTTGTTCATGCTTGCCCCCTCCATCTACTGAGCTCTCGACAACTCAGTTCCAGTTGCTCAAGAGGGCGATTATTGGCTTGTTCAGTTTTATCAGTTAGGGCATCATTTATTGTAATTTGTCGAATTCAGAAGTGGTTTGACCCTCCTGTGGTTGACCACTTGGTCTGTAAACGTTATAAATACCACTGAGGTGGTCAGACGATTGTTAAGTAGCATAAGCATTAGAATTGTCAGTGTGATAGACAAAAAAACGATTTTACTCTATTTTTAATTTTTTACATTGCCAAATTATGCCAAAACTGCGTTTTTGAGTTTTTATGGTGAATTCATCTTGTTGAGCACATCGTGTATTTTTAGAGAGTGCCCACGACTTGTTGGGGGGCCCACCAGCAGTCTGGTAACTGTCTTCGTGTTTGTTTATGCATTTCATAATTTAATTGTTCTCTTTATTTTCTGTACATGTATATTTTTATTGTGTTAACTAGTTTGTTGTAGTTTAATTGTTTTGATTCTCTTTTGCAGGTTAGAATGATGAGATGTGTTAGCATGCATTGATCTTGTAGATTAGGAACAAACTTGCAAGTCTCTATACTAACCCCGTGTGCAATTAGATGTTATATTATGCTTTGATTTATGATTTATAGTCAAGTTTAAAACGGAGTTTTAATTATAATAGAACAAAGTTTTGATTTGGGTTTTCTTTGACAGGGATTTGATGGATGGATAGAATTAATTCCAGTTTTTAATTATAGCTTGCTTATCTCATTTTTATATAGATCTTGTTTAATTAGTTGTTGGTTAATGTAGATTGTTAGTTTACTTTTCAATATCATAGTTTAATTTATGTTCTTAAACATTTTTCTTATTGCAGTTTGAATTGTTAGAATAGACATAGCATAGTTTCATTTTACGTAATTTCCTTTCTTAGAATTAAATTGCAATTATATTTTTTAGTTAATGGTTGAATCTAGTTTTGCTTACATAGTGTAGAAGTATAATGATGATCTCGTTATGTTGTTGATGGTTCATATATGAATATGCATGGTATTTAACAGTGTTTTGTCATGGCTAAACTCTCATTGGATTGTTTAATCCATACCTTTGACTTTGTCATTGAGATTAGTGTTGAGCTTATACCGCTTGAATTGTCATTTGTTGTCAAGTGCCATCAAGATATTATCTAACATCGAAGACATTCACACAACCACCAGCATTATATTTGAATTGTCATAGGTTAAAAGATAGTTTTCCTGTTTTCATAGATTAAGAAATAGTTTTCTTGCTTTCATAGATTAAAAGAAATAGTTTTCCTGCTTTCATAAATATAGTTTCTTGCTTTCATAGATTAGAATAAAGTTTTATTGTTGTTGTAGGATAGATAGACTTTGCTTTGATAGATTAGATAGTAGTTTGTTTATCATAGATTAAACATTAGTTGGTAGTTCTTCTTGCTTTCAATAAAATAGATTCCCTTTCATGCATTAAAAATAGTTTTGAATTAAGAATTTAGTCCACTTGCCTCTTAGGCTAGATAGTTGTTCAATGAGAAGTTTTAATTTGATTACTTGCAGTAGTTAGTTGTCTTTGCTTACTTGTCTATTTGCTTTAGTAGGTTAGTTAGTTGTCTTTGTTTACTTGTCTATTGCTTTAGTAGGTTAGATAGTTGTATTTGCTTACTTGTCTATTTGCTTTAATAGGTTAGTTAGGTGTCTTTGCTTGCTTGTTTATTTATTTTCTTTCATAGGGTAGTTACTCATTGAATGTAGGTTGGCAAGTTAAAATAGTTTTTTTTTGTTAGTTGCTCATTATTATGCTTATTAGTTTGCCTTTGCTCATTGTTGAACTAGTTTGCTTTGAATAGGGTTTTTGACTTTTTTTTCTTAGGACTATCCATCGATCCTTGGCCCAAAAAGTACTTAGGTTACCTAGTTTCAATTTGCTTAGTAGGGTTTTCTCATTAGATAGATTTGCTTGAGTAGATTAGCCTTAAATAGCTACCTTCATTAGTTAGACTATACTCCTACCAACCCTTCTACCTTTGGCATATATTTTGCTACAACTCTAAGTTTACTTACCCCGGGTTGACAATTTAATTGAGGGTTTTTACTGTGTTTTTATTGCATATACAACACCCATCACGTGCATTGTATATATGGAATTAGGTCAGTGTGCTTCATGATGCCACAATGCACCATTTTTAATGTACACAACTCACATGAATGTAGTGTTATTGATTAGTTTCACCAACTCATAGTGGATTTAATCTATGTCAAGGCACTGCTAAAGCAAGAAAAATTTGTCTTGGAGTCAATGTGTTGATCATGAATAGACACACCAATGTGTGAAATAAATTGCAATGCGCCAATAAAAATATTTAATTTACTATGCTTTATTGTGTGAATCATTGTGCTTGACTAGGTGCACCATTGGTGGTGCAACTAGTTTAAGTTAAAGCATCACAATGGCAAGGTGAATATGCCTTGTTTTTATGGTGTGTTGGTAGTAACTAGATTCACTAATGTATGATGCATTGATATTGACTAAACACATATGTACCAATGTGTGTAATAAAGTACAACACACTGATTAAAATATTCATTGTAATGCACTTTATTGGATGAACTAGTGTGCTTGATGATGACTATGTGCATTGTTAGTCGTGTAACTAGTTTAGGTCAACAAACCACAATGACAAGGTGTGCGTACCTTGATTGTAATACCCTAGTTTTGACCCCTAGCATGTATTAAAGTATATTATGTAAATGTTGTGAATAGGCTTGTATGGATTTCTAGTGTGGATCTCAAGGCCAAGGCTTGATTAGTTAATGGATACAAATGTATGGTGTAGTTATAAGTGTGTGTGTGTGTGTGTGTGTGTGTACAATGTGTGTGGACAATGTGGTAGGCTTTCCATGACAAACACAAGTTATGTGGATATTAAAACTAAAATATAATATAAAATGGTCCAAGATCGTTGTGTGGAGCATGAGAGGGGTTAATATTCTACTAAAGGGGAAGAGGAAAGGGGCCCAATGGGGAAAAAAATCCTCTATTGTCAAGTGTCAACCTTAGAACTCATTTCTTTTCTACCATGTGCCTTATTTGACTTATCATCCAATCATTGAGTGCATGTAAGAGGGTGGTGGTAAGAGTATTTTCACATAGTTATAGAAGCCTGGGCTAAGTGCAATCATCATGGGGAGTGTAAAAGTCTTACATTCCTCTGGTCAAATGTAAGGTCATCCATCATTTCCACAAATCCTCTAACTGCCTTTCACTCTATCTTTCATTCTAGCACTCCCACATGCATTACATAGTTGAGATTGTGTTTTCCATTGCCAACATTTTACCAATCTGGAAATCAACCAAATTCAGCACTAGGAAGAGGAAAGTTATAGACTTGGGATGGAATATAGTTGGTTGTAGGTGAGCATAGAGGTTGGGAAAGATAGGAATTCATCACCCATTGTTCATTATCTACTCCTTGGATACTTAAGAACCAAGACTTGATTTTGCAAGCAATTTTTAAGAAGCATATGATAGTTTGGGTTGTTTCTATCTACACTAAATAGCATTAGAGGGAAGAATATCTTTGAGGGATTGTTGAGAAGAGAAAGAGAAAATCTTTGTTATGTTGTGTGGGGTAGTGGAAGAGATTTTCTTGGTTGTTGAAGGATAAATGAGATGTTGGTAAAGCTATTTGGTGAGCAAATTGGTTGAGCATGAGCGTAGATGGGTTGGGATGAGAGAGATAGAAGCATGTATCTTGGTTCCTTCATCTTGGTGGCCTCATAGTGAGGCTTGAGGGTGGTATTTGCACTAGATTCCTACGATTGGGTGGAATTGATCTTACACGGCTAGTTTTTTGGACCAATTTCCATTAAACGATAAGTTTCATTTTGGTGTTTATGAATATGCAAAATTGTTGTTGTTTTCTTTTATAGAAAATTGTTGTTGTTTTCTATTATAGAAAATTGTTGTTTATGCATGATGTGTGTGTTTATTTTTAACTCTATTCATGGACATTTGGATGTCATGAAATTATGAGAATCCATGCTAGTTTATTCCATTGCATTCTTTTAATTTGCACTATGCATGCATTCATTTTTTGTTCTGGTCCTTCGAGGGAGGTTCTCGTTGTTGGTATTTTGGGTCAAATCATCTCCGAGAGATGGAATTTTAAATCCTTGTTTGTGGCTACTCATCTCGGGGTTGGGATTGATGGGTGGGATTGCCACATTATTTTGTGGTTTGTTGATAATTATTGGATGCATCTACATCTAGTGAGTTGATATTAACTAGATGCACACATATTTGTGTGTGTAATATATTGTAATACATTGCCAATTCTTTTTGGTGTATTGCATTTTATTGCACAAATCGGTGTGGTTGATGATGACCAAGATCACCATGAGTGGTATGACTAGTCCACAGCATTGCACTACAATGGCAAGGTGCACATGCCTTGCTTTTGTAGCACATTAGTATTTTCTATATGCATAGATTTCTAGTGTGTTGATTTGATGCACTAGTTTTAAGTGTGAGTTGTCTTCCAATGCAAAATTCTTGGTGCACCTAGCAATCAATTGTATATTTGATTTCTATATTTTTTTAATGAGGCTTGTATGTGAATGATTGATATCCATGAGCCTCGATTTAACATACTAGCCATAGTTCCCCAATGCATAAATGTGCTATGGACTTGGGAGGTTCGTGAAAGGGAGAAGGATATGTTTCCTTAGCCTATTACTATCAACACTCATTACCTTTTGATGGACCTTGGACTCCTCAAGTTTTATGAGGAGGATACATCCCTCAAGGGGAATATTATGTTTTGTGTCAATTTAATCATCATTATGATGTGGGTAGATAATTATTTAAGGTTCACTACGAGGAAAACATTGTCTAGCAAAGGTTTTTAGGGAACTTCCCCCCAAAAAAAATTATTGTCCATTTATAATGGAGGTTGCTAGCGAAGGTGGGTAGCCTAAGGTTTTAGTGGAGGTTTTTTAATCGGGCACTTAAATTGTATAAAGTGCATTGGTGCATTAAATATCCAAGCACTATGAAAGTCGTTATAAATAATCCATAGAAAAAATAGGTTTATTTTAATTTTAAACAAACTTTAAGCAGTGTGTTGTAAACTCATAAGCGCAAGGCTATGTTACTATCTACAATGCACCAAATGAGTTTAGACATTTTGCTATGCAATATTGGTTTTATTTTAAAAATTACAAAAAACATATCAATGTGCACCCATAGAAGGTGCCCTAATGTGTTCCTTAAATTGGTGCACCAAAGAATGTTTCATTATTTTGTAATATCACTAACATCGGTGTGTCATTAGACAATAAGTGCATCGATGTGTCTATATTTAAGAAGCACCGAGCAGGTTTAGAAATTTTGTTATAAAATTTAGGTTTTTATTTTAAAAAATTCAAAAAATAATTGATGTACTTAATATCCTAGACACACACCTATGTGCCCAAAAAAGTGCATCGATCCACAATTAAAGAAAATTAATGGTGCACCAAGAACACTTAAATGCATCGATGTGTCTAACCGTCGAGTGCACCGAGGTAGGGTAAAAAAAATAAAAATACCAAACCATAGTTTCATTTTTACATTTCCTTCGATGCTTCCAACCATACAAACACGGGTTCTCGCTAACCTTGTATGACCACCCTGTTTTTGGTGCTATTGTGTTGCTTAATTCCTTGATTTCTTCACTTCACTGGTGGATTTGGTTCATTTTTTAATTTTGAAAAATGATACCAAAATTCTATTATTTTATCTATGTAGCACCCATAAGGAAGAGGCCAAGTAAGTGGTTTGTTACCTCCTTAGTTACATTTTTAGCAACTTAAATTGTAGAATTTGGCTTTATTGGACATGTAATCCTTGGGATTATGTTACCTATGTAAATATAACTGTAAATACGAATATTCGTAGGTGATAGGAAGAGTCACACGGAAGATGAATACCAATCATCACTCCAAAACGTATTTATAGACATCTATGATAATGCAATAGACATCAAGTGTGGAGTTATCTTTTCTGTCAATACCTGGCTTGACAGTGATATCAGAGCACAGGCTAAATCCATTACTTATTTGGGTGTTTTCTCTTCCCTAGTGTACAGAAAACGTCCATCTACCAATTTTTTTGCTTCCTATGGTTGCTCATTTGTCTGTATGCAAATTTGTCATTGTCACTCTCTCCATTTTTGGGCACCTCTCTCCAGGTCTAGCACATGTTGAATCTGCTTTCATCCCTCTCGTGCCTCCACACCCTCAAAGCACACCTCGTTGGTTATCCTCCTCCTTGGTGCACCTCACTCGCTTTTACCTCACTCACTTCACAAAGCCAACGGAACTATGTTGTCCATTTATATTGCAAACAGAACTGAAAGGCTTGATGTGCAGTCATCGGGAATAGTGTTTCTAGCTTCGAATTGTTACGAAGTATTTCAGGCATAGTCCTATATGTTTCCCAAAGAAACTTAAACCATAGGGTAACTAGTTCTCGATGTGCACAAGCCTTATGTACTTGCTTCCCAACTAGCTCACTCCTTGCGTTGCTCATCCGCAAACCTTAAATTTTGTCTTGGCGAAACCCTAATTTCTGTGTGTTCCCAAGATCGTTCATTGTGCAAGTCGCATGGTATCTCTCACACCAACCATCATGAAATTAGAACGCTCTCACTCTACCATTACTATTCTATACCATTACCATTATTATTCTATACCATTACCATTACTCAAATGGTGTTATGTATTATTGACATTACTACTTACTGATTCAATGCATTTTGAAAACGTTTGTGAACCCTCGAGAGAATCTCATGGAATTGTTTACATTGCTTAGCAATGACCCACTCACAATGTTTAGTATTTGAATAATGGATGGTTGTGTTACGAGGAAAATCTCTCTATGGCATGGAGTAAACCACAACAGACAGAATGACTACAGAAATCAACTATAATCCCAAGTATGTTATGTAAATGAAAATGCTAACAAGACAAGATAAAGAGCCTACCTCGTCTGGACGTTCGATGAAGACCATCGTTGAGCACACAACTCAAATATTTATACCTGCATCTTATTCTCAACAACCAAGATACACAAGCATATGGTGATGATATATAATGTTAGCATATAAAATAGCATAATCCATTAACATACATGACAAATACACCCATGGAATAATAATTCAAATATTTGCAAGATATCAATTGGACGAGAAAAGAGTATTTCTATTAAAATAATCAACAGAAGTATACAAGTTACAAACTTATGTGTCGGCACGTCTCGGAATCGAGAAACTAAGTCTCTTCCAGTTGGGCCTCCACCACTTCAATCCTCCACCAAAGGCAAGCTTATATAAAGGAGAAAATGAGGTTCTCCATCAAAGAAGGAAGAGCTTGGGGGCTCAACAATGTGCTCATACTTTAAAGGATAAAGAGATGCAGACTCAATGTGAAGTGAAAATTTCTTCGGAGTATCTTTGCTCTCAAAAGTTGAATTCTCTCCTCTTCCACGGCTTGGATATGGCTCAATTTATAGCCTTCAAATGGAACTGAAGGGTCGAGTCGGAACGTTTCCAGTATATGTAAGGTCAAGGATCATGGATCTCATGACGTGACATGGAAACCCAACACAAATTTTAATTTTGAGCACCAAATTCGATGTACGCGGGTTGTAGTGGTGCAACCTACGTATACGCATACTTTCTAAATGGTAGGGCATGTATATGTGGAAATATATGATTTTTTGGCTCTGGGAAGTACAAAAGGGGACTTCAAGTCTACATAGGGAAATGGAAAGGCCATCCAAGCAAGCTATTGTTG
>ML842284.1:23713-36545 GCA_009831015.1 Picea engelmannii | reverse complement strand
CTGAGAATTAGTTTCTTGGTGATTGGATTGTAAAGCCTGTAAGCTTTATATGTTTCACTATATCCAGTGAAAATACATTTCTCACTTCTGTCATCAAGTTTCTTCCTTAATTCGGAAGGTATGTGAGTGTATGCTATGCATCTAAATGTCCTTAGATGCGCTACATTGAGCTTTGTCCCACTCCATGCTTCTTGAGGAACTTTCATCTTTAGATTGGTGGTTGGAGATCTATTCAGGAGATAAACTGAGCATGCTACTGCTTCAGCCCAAAACCTATTTGACAAACTTTTTTCTTTAAGAAGTGTTCTTGCCATATTCATTATTGTCTGATTTTTCCTTTTAGCCACTCCATTCTGTTGTGGAGTAGACCTGGCTGTTGTTTGCATGATAATGCCTTGTGATTTGTAGAAACTTGAAAATTCTCTGGAGTTGTATTCTCCTCCTCCATCTGACCTGAGTGATTTGATATATTTGCCACTCTGTTTTTCAGCTTCTGCCTTGAATTCTTTGAATTTTGCAAAAGTTTCAGACTTGTGTCTCAGAAAATATATCCATATTTTTCTATTGAAATCATCAATAAATGTTAGAAAGTAAAAGCTACCACCTATTGAATCTGTTTTCATTGGTCCACATAGGTCAGTGTGAACAAGTTCAAGATGTTGTTTGGAATGATTTGATGACTATGAAAAACTAGTTCTCTTATGTTTTCCAAGTATGCAAGACTCACATGGGGGAATTTGCTCTTTAAATATAGGAAGACCTTTGACCATGGAGTTCTTCTGAAGAAGACTTAGACTCTGAAATGGTAGATGTCCAAATCTTGTATGCCAAACCATTGTTTCATTCAGGGTGGATGCACTTTGTGCATATGGTTGAATCAGATTTGCAGTTCTGAGGGTAAGGGGAAATATCCTATTCGGAGTCATATGAATTTCAGAAATTAATTTTCTGCTTTGGATTTTGTCATATATCTTGCAATATGTTCCCTCAAAAAGTACCTTATAGCCATGTTCAATGATTTGTCCTACACTAAGAAAATTATGTTTCAGATCTGGAACATGATAGACATTGTATATGTCTTTCTTGACATTCTGTTTAGTAAGAATAGGAATGGTTCATTTTCCTTGAAGTTTGACTAAGTAATCATTTCCTAGTGTAATATCAGATGAGATTGAAGAATCAATGCATGAAAGTAATTCTTTGTTACCTGTCATGTGATTGCTGCATCCACTGTCCAGCAACCAGAGATCTTTAGGTTGTTGTTCAGTCTTGTGGCATGAAAGAAACATACCTCTTGAGTTTTCTCCCATGTGATTTGACCCATGTGCTCTGCCTGAGAGATGATCTGCTTGCTTCTTCGTGCATTCAGATTCATAGTGCCCATACTTTTTGCAGTAATAGCATTGTATGCTTGTTTTCTCATTTGATCTTCTCCCTTTGCCTCTTTGAGGCTGGAAATTCTGAAGTTGATTTTTTTGTTGCCTTTGACCTTGGAAATTTTGATTCGGATACTGTTGTCTATTTCCTCCACTGGAGTGAGGGTTACTTTGATTGCTCCCTCTTCCTTGGTGACCTCTGCTTCTTCCTCTACCTCTCCCTCTACTGAAGGAGAATTGAGTTTTGAAATCATTGGAGATGGACTCATCTGTGAGATGCAGTCTGGTCTCATGTGTCACCAGAGAACCAATTAACTCATCTGTTGAAAAACTTGACAGATCCTTGGATTCAAGGATCGACGTTACAACCATTTCAAATTTCTTTGGTAAACTTTTGATGATTTTCTCAACAATGCGTTGATCAATGATGGTTTCACCAATCAATCTGATCTGGTTCACGATGCCCATGACTCTGGTCATGAACTGATCCATATTTTCAGACACTGTCATCCCTAGAGTCTCGAATTGCATCCTTAAGGTCTGTAGTTTAACTGTTTTGACCCTGTCATTTCCTTGGTAGGAAGATTTAAGGATGCCCCAAGCCTGTTTTGAAGTACCGATGCCTGTGATTTTTTAGAAAATCGAGTCATCCACAAAGTTTTGAATCCAGAATTTAGCTTTATTTTCTCTGTTTCATTGAGTTTCCTGAGAAATTTCTACTGATTATTCATTGCAGACGGGTTTGCTGGGTCTGGTTCCACATATCCATGATCCACTGGGTCCTAGCACTCTTGTGCTTGCAAGAAAGATTTCATCTGAAGAGACCAGAACTCATAGTTGTTTCCAAGAACAATCGGACCTTGAGTTGGTCCTAAATTGCTAGACGATGCCATATTTTTAAAAAAGTTTGCAGAAAAAACAGAGGGAAATTTCGTATTTACCTGTCTCTTTCACTGAAACCAAGTCTGTTGCTTTCTTGCAGTGATTTCGGAACTTCATTGGATGAGACCTTTGAATGCTTGTCTCACCAACCTCCGATCGGCGAAACGCCGATTTGCTGATGGGAGCTTATCAACCTTGAATTTGGCCTTAGTGACCGTGCAATGTGACCACGCACCGAAAGGTTAAAGCACTATAGGCTTTTCTGGTTCTTTGTCGTTCAATTTGTCGAAATGCGAAATTTTCCTTTGCACAAATCAATGGTCCATATCTGCTGATGATTTGATGGTCCAAATCTTATGACCAGAACACATAAGACCGCAGTCAAACCTCTTATCAGGATTCGGGGTTTCGAAGGTCGAAATGCATTGGACTTCTTGTCCACAGAATCCATGATTTCTCGATTCTCGATTTCACGATGGATAACTTTTCCTTTCGTAAAATTTTCGATTGCTTTGATCTCTGGCACGCATCCTCCTGTATTGGATGCTCCTGATTTCTCCTTGCGATTTCGCGACTTAATATGTTCCGGACGTCTCCTCTGCAGGATCCGTGAAATGACGAACCCCGGTATGCCGATTGGTTCTCCCAATCTTTCCCACGTGTCTCCACAAAATGGACGGCTACGATCATTTACGGGTTTTTCACCATAAAGAAACCCGATCCCTTGTCCTCAGGATTCGCGATTTACCGAATCCCGATGTGCCGATGGACTCTCCCCTTTCAGGACTTTTCCGGAGCCCTCAAATTTATGCCACGCGTCCCCTCAAGATGGACGGTCTTCGTCAACTCCAAATTCCCTGTCAACTAAGAACCCCGATTGCCGAGATGCCGACAGTTTCCTCGATGTCCTCCACGTGTCCAAACAAATGGACGGTTGTGATCTTATCGCTATTTCGTGAATCGCGATTTCGCGACTTTCTTCGTGGAGTGTCTTTCGTCAACAAGACCTCTGATATCCCGAACTCCAAAATGTCGATGGAGTGATGGCTTGGATCTGCTGCCACCTGTCCTCTGAGATGGACGACTGACAATCCTCTCGGGATTTCGCAATACGTGATGTCGGGATTTCACATATCAGAGTTTTGGAGAGCAGTCTCCTTTTCTCGTCCAACTCCCGATTCCCGATTTTGCGATGGGAAAAAAAAATCGACGGCTCATGATCTTTCTCGATCCAACGGTCCAAAATGGCTCGTGATTTCGTGATTCGTGAATTCTCACACCAGTCTTCTGACCTTTACACCTTACGAGTCAGCGAAATGTCGAGATCTAGCCACGTGTTTTTTGATGGACGATCCAGATGATGTTGGGATTTCATGACTTCATAAGTCCAAAATTTCTCCGGTGCACTCCAGAGGACTAAACCTCATGCACCTTCTCGCTGATCCAACGGTTGTTGGTCCTCTGCGCAAGATCTAACGGCTGAATTTTTTTTCGCCTTTTCTGCGGTCTCCTTGTCCCTTCTGAACTGGATTTATGCCTGGATCCGTTCGCAGCACCAATCTTACAGCCTCAATGGTTGTTCTTTGCACATGAGATGCGTTCTTTTCTCCTTAGATGTGATCTTTGCTGCATTTGCAAGGATTTTCTTCTGCGAAAGAAAAATTTGTGAATCTTTCAAAGATTTGAAAGAATTTCACGAGTTCTTTGTTCTCTGCTGCAATCTTTGACAGTTTTGAGAGAGTTCCCGTAAATCTTTAAACGATTCTGCCTTCTGCAGGAATCTTTAACAAATTTGAAAGAATTATTTGAGTTCTTCAAATGTTCCTATGTCCTGCAGCTCTTCTTCGTGAATCTTTGATGATTTTTTGAAAAATGAACAAGAATCTTTACTGTTTCTTCCTTCTCGAGTTTCTGCTCCTTCAAACTTTCGAGCGTAGTGCACTCTGCGACCTCGCGTGAGCTTCTTATGCTGATCTTTTGAGCGTATGAGTGGACAACTTCCTCGTGGAAGTTTCCTGCGAGGATCTTTCGAGAGTATGACAGACAGCTCTCCAAACCTTGTGAAAAGTCTGTGTCGAATTGCTCTCAAGATTCGTGTAAGCTCTGTGTTGTTTGAGGATCGTGTTGCTCTCTATCCTGTGTGAATAGGCTTACTACTGTATCTCTCATACCATGATAAATTGAGAAGCAGGAAATGCAGAGAGAAAGAATAGAACATAAAATAGTATATTAGAATATATAAAGAAGAGTACAATGAGAAGTAAGTCTGAAGGAGTACTATGCAATGGGAAATAGCTGAGCTAAATAGGCTCAAGAAAATCAAGAATAGAAAGTACAGCTGGTAGTGTACAGTCAGACTGTTGAGGTTACATTATATTTAACATGATCAACTTGTCTTTTTTTTTTCTAAATCTCAAAATTGTATTTTTTTTTTTTTTTAATTTCAAAATTGTTTAGATATAACCTAATCAAAATACCACAAGAAGTTCATTTGGAATATTATGCAACTAAGTATTTAAGTTGTTGTTTATATTTTATTAGTAACTATTTACTAAAACTTTAAAGTAATAAAATATTTGGTACTATATTTATCTTATTGATTTTGTTAATTTATTCTTAAACACCATTTTTCACTTTTCATATTAAATTAAGTGTATCTCATTTTTTATTTTTTTAGCCATAAACAATAAAACTTATGAAAACCATATGAAGGTTCATCAACCATGAATTTGATATTCTAAATAGTGTAAGTTCTAACTTTGACCTTTCATTGGGTATAATACCTATTGATTACATAAGGGAATTCAACTCAGCAATTTGGAATATGCATATAGGGCTCTATAAGTGTGTAGAGTATTATAATTGATGAATATATAGATCATATTTGAAATCTTAGTCTAAAACACATAAAAATAAGTAGTTTGAAAATGAGTGTGTTTTGGGTTATGGATGTAAGCAAAGAAGTGTCTCAATACCACTTTTTTTAATATACACATAAATACAATGTACTTATTATTTTATACATAAAATGAAAACCATGTAAGAATCCCTCACCTTAACATGTTTTAGAAGGAAATATTTAGCATTAAAACCTCCGTTAAAGGACAATGCACAATTCTCCTAGCATAGGCATAGTTAAGGTGCTACAACATATCCCCTTAGTGCAAAACTATGTAATGGTTCCTATAATACCAATTAGGGGGTCAAATACTCTATAGAGAGAATGTGACATGGTTGGAGACCTCTTTAATAATGATTGAGGCCCCTATATCCATGGCTATTCCCCAAAATCAATTAATGACAATTGTATGAAGCCAAAGATCTCATATAGAGGTCCTATGTGTTATTGTAGTGCATCCTTGGAAACATTTGAGCTCAAAAGGATTTGTTAAATTCCCAATTCCATTTTAATACATTCTTGACCATTGTTCAAATGTAAATACCAACGAATGTTCATCAAAATATCATAATCTCCCCTTATAAACCAATTAGTTAAATATTCCCAAGAGGAAACATGTTTTGTCCATTCTAGGTGTTTTTTATGGTGATTGAGCAACACACGTCCCTTTTTATACATTCTTGACCATTGTTCAAATGTAAATACCAACTAATGTTCATAAAAATATCATAATCTCCCCTCATAAACCAATTAGTTAAATATTCCCAAGAGAAGACATGTTTTGTCCATTCTAGGTGTTTTTTATGGTGATTGAGCAACAAAAGTCCCTTGTTTTACTCTCATGACCTCGTTTATATATCTAGAACCATTCTTGTTGGAAAATAACCTATTCATGTCACCCATATCACCATTAGAATTAATTAATAACCAATAGAAGTCAAACATGGGGATTTGAGGAATTATCCATGGCACTTGAACCTAAGAAGAATGGTTTGGAATAAAAAACTCTTGTTTCCTACCCATGAATATGATCATACATCCAACACCCATACATTATTCCTAAGACATCATAATAGCACCCATATTTAGCTAAGATGCCTCATGATCCCTTGATATGGTTTGGGCCATGGTTTCTAGGTGTTTCCCATAGCTCTTGATCTCAAGAATGTTCAATTTTGGTTTAAGAATATTGTTTTGGAGTGAATCATGTTTATTTATTGACACATATTTATAGTCCACAAAACCTTCTTATTGTCATTGTATCCTACTTGAAGGATAAAGAGACCCTACAAAGTTCTTATGTGTTGGATCAAGGACTTGTTAAAGTATTTTTGAGATAAAGAATATTCCATAAGATAAAAATGTACTTTTCTTCATTCTTTGATGATGGTTAAGGCCTTGTGAACCTCTCTCATGCTAAGGATGTTTTCATGGTTTTTAATCCTACTAAGTTATGTTTAGGGAATGGGATTGTTGTTCCCCTTCCACAACCATGATTAAGATTTTCTTTTACATATCATGAGTATGGTTAAGGCTATGAGAGATATTAGTAGAGAATAAAACATATTAAAGGCACCCATATCCAACTCCTAGGACAAATACCCCCTTGCGAGGGACCATGTCATGACTTATAGGTTTTGTTCATGGCCCTTGAGCTCAAGAAGTTTCAATTAGAGATTAAGGTCTTTTTTCCCTGTTAAACCATGTTTAGGAACCATGACCTATTTCCCGTACACAAAACATACTCATGTATTTCATATCACACTCAAAGGCCTAGAAAGTACTTGCAAAAAATACGTTTTTAATTGTTTGATGACATTTTCAAGGATTTGAATCTGAAAAGATTAAACAATATCTCAAGACATTTTTTTCCTTCCTTAAAAATGGTCAAGCTGTCATCAACCTTAATTTGAAAAATATCCTAATGACATCCATATCCAACACTAATACTAAAGACCCCCTAAACACAACTTTTCATGTTTTTTTGTAGGTGTTCATCATGGAGATTGAGCTTTATAAGAAGTGTGTAGGGACTAAGGCCCACATTTTTTCATCCTTTAACCATGGTGTTTAAAATAATACATTTAGGTCCTAAGCCCCTTGTTTCTCATTGCTACCATGTTTATGCCTTGAGATGAATTTCAAGTTTATGAAATTTACTCATGATACTTTTGTTCTTTTGTCCTACTCCAAAGCTAACTTGAACTCCAAGAATGGATCGAAGAAAACTTTGTGGTGTGGTAATAATACAAATTCATGTTTAGGGATTGTATTGTGGTTTAATAATGGCATATGTATACCTCTAGTGCATGAAATATGCCCTAAAATACTCCCATGTGCATTCCCATGTGCATAGCTTCAGAATATGTTTTCTTTATAAGTGTTTCTCATGGTGCTTTATCCTAACAATTTTTATTTGGTGCACAAGGCTCTTCGTATCCTCTCACAATATTGGTTTGACATCAACATCCATTCACAGTTCATCACTCACCAAGACATCAATCCAATATCCTACCTAGATGGGAAAGATACCTTAAAAAGGTCCTATGTGGTTGTTCAAAGACTCATCCATGGCTCCTCATCCTATCAAGTAAAACTTAGGTCTGCGAGATATTTTTTTCCCACATTCGAATATCGTCAAGTGTTCGACAACACAAGTATTCCAATAGAGGATGAACACCTTTAGTAACCACTTACATAACCAAATCAAACATCAACAAACCAATGTTTTCACATGGTAAAAACCTTATGGGGAAACATCCATGGCCCTAGCCAACATGACCACTTGAAGCAGTTTCTTAATGCAAAAGAAAAAGATTACAAAGATATTTTACAATAGAGTTTCTCACAATCGATCATCACCAAATGACCCTCCATGCTCTTTAAATAGAGATCATGGACCAATCGGGTGTTAAGCCATGGATCAATGGCCTTTAAGATCGAGGAGAGTGTGAATCGTGAGATCACTCTATGTTGGGAACATATCGTGACCGTCGGATTTCCTAACTACAAATGCATACTAATGCATACTAAAGAAACACACAAAGAAACACACTTTTACCTAATGACATATTATACCAAGTAGATCTTAATTAACTCCTAAGTGCCTAAATATTCTAACATACCCCCTTAACAACAACATGGGATAAGATTTAATGATTTACAATGTTAACACAATAGGAGAAGGAAGGAGGCATTAGAGCCTATCCCCCTTTAATGACAACTTCCTGAACTCCTAACATAGAGTGAAGTTTGGAAAACTTATCTTCTGTAAGATACGTTGTGAAAATGTCTGCAACTTGATCTTCTGTAGGGAAAAATAGCACTTCAATAACTTGACCATGAATGAGCTTTTTAATGAAGTGCATGTGTAGCTCGATGTGCTTGTTGTGCTGATGTTGAACTGGGTCTTTGCTGAGCCTGATGGAAATTTTATTATCACACCAAAGGCTGGTCGGATGTTGTTCCTCGAATCCAAACTCTTAAAGGATCTGTCGAAGCCACAAGGCTTCCTCACTTGCATGTATTATTGCTCGATACTTTGCTTCTACTGAAGAAAGTGCAATAGTTTGTTGTTTCTTATAGGCCCAAGTGACAGGTCCTAAACCAAGGCTGAAAACATAACTTGCAGTAGACTTCTGATCATTAGGGTCGTCGACCCAATCTGAATCAGTGAAACCAACCAATAAAGGAGTCCCCCCTGAACTGTAATGTATCCCCAACTGAATTGTACCACATACATAAAGAAGTATCCTTTTAATTGCTTTCCAATGGCTTTCATGGGGTGTTTTCATATACTGGGAAAAAAGATCAACAACAAAGGAAATATTAGGACGGGTATGAGTCAAGTATAATAGGCTCCCAACTAACTGATGGTATAGGGTGGCATCAACTTTAGGAGAAGTACAAGTGGCAGTAAGCTTGACTCCAAACCAGAAGGGAGAAGAGGTTGGTTTACAATCATCCATGTGAAGGTGACAAAGAAGGTCACAAACATACTTAGAATGGGAAAGAAAAATTCCTTCATTGGTTTGCAAAACTTGAATGCCAAGGAAATAGTGCAAAAAACCTAAGTCTATCATTTCAAATTTCTTCTTAAGACTAGTTTTCACATGGTTTAAAAGTTTTGAGTCACTACCAATAAGGATAAGGTCATCAACATAAAGGACAAGGATTATGAGATGGATTCCTACTTTCTTGGTATAAACATTAGGATCATAATGGCATCTAGATAATCCAGTGTCAATAAGAAAGTTGTCCATTTTGGCATACGAAGCTCGGGGAGCTTGCTTAAGACCATAAAGATATTTCTTATGGCGACAAACAAGGCTAGAGTCATTCTAGACATAGCAAGGAGGTTTTTCCATGTAGATTTTTTCTTTCAAATCCCCATGCAAGAAGGAAGACTTAACATCCATCTAATGGACCTCCCATCTATGTGAGGCATCAAGGGCACAAACAAGGAGGATGGAATTCATTTTGGCTATAGGGGAAAAGGTTTCATTATAGTCAATTCCTTCAACATGGGAGAATCCTTTGGAAACTAACCGAGACTTATGTCTGTCAACACTTCCATTTGATGCATACTTAGTTCTGTAGACCCATTTACATATGACAAGTTTTCTTCCTTTTGGAAGAGGTACAAGATCCCAAGTATTGGTTTCCATTAAAGAATGATACTCTTCATTCATTGTTTTATCTCAATTTGGATGACGTGAAGCTTCTGCAATTGTCTCTGGATCATGAGTCTCTGAAACTTGAGCCAAAAGAGAAGAGGCTCGATGGAACTGTGAACGTGTTTGACGTTGATCTAAAGGATCACCAACAAGATCACCAGTTGCTTCTCATGTTGAACAGATCCATCTAGGAAACAGTGGAATTGGTGCTTGTTCAGGTTAAAAGGACTCATCTAGAGGAAGGTCAGCAGGTAGAGGTGGATTTTCATCCTCACTATCATCATCTGAAGAAGAATCCAAAATAGGAACAGAAGAAGGAACAAATGTCGAAGATGGCTCATAGGCTGAAAAAGGCACAACCGTCGAATTAGGCTCGCAGGCCAAGAGATTTTCATCAAATTTAACATCTCTTATAAGAATAATTTCATTACAATGTGGTTGAAGAAGTATATAACCTTTGACATCTTCAGAATAACCAACAAATATACACTTCTCACTTTTAGGTTGCAATTCTTTTCTTTTCTCATCAGGAATGTGAGCCCATGTTATACTGCCAAATACACAGAAGTGACTTACATCTGGTTTAATTTTAGTCCAAGCTTCTTCCGGTATTATATTTTTAAAAGCCTTTGTGGGATTGTGAATGACTATGTAGTTTTCACAGTTGATTTATTCCACCCAATACTTTAGACTTAATCCCTTAGATTGGATCATACAATTAGCCATTTCTTTTAATGTGTGGTTCTTTTTTTCAGCAACACCATTTTGTTGTGGTGTATATGGAACAATGTGTTTCATTTGCATGCCCTGTGTAGTACAGTAACTTGTAAAATTATTGTTCACATATTTTCCTCCATTATTTGTTCTTAACTTTTGAATTTGATGTCCAGATTGCTTTTCTACAAGGGCCTTGTATGCCAAAAAATTGTCAAAAACTTCACTCTTAAGTTTTAAGAATTAAACCCAAGTACGTCTGGAAAAATCATCAATGAAAGTTAAGAAAAACTTGCACCTAGAAAAAGAAGGAGAAGAAAATGGACCACACAAATCACCGTGAACAAGTTGTAAAGGGCCCTAGGCGTGCCAAAAGGCACGTTTGTCAAAATTGTCCCGATGATGCTTGTCGAGAACACAACCGACACAAACACCATCTCTGCATGAAACAAGAAGAAGATGAGTCACCATCTGTTGATTATATAGTTGTTGCAATGAACGATAGTTTAGATGACCAAACTGCTCATGCCAAAGTTTTCTCAAGTCATCGCTATTAGCAACAAAAGATGATGAAAAAGTTGATGACCCAAAGTTGTCAAAAATGTACAACCTGGTAATATCATCAACAATTCTAGTTGCAAGAACATTCTCAGGATATTTTATATCGTTGATTACAACTTGGTGAGGTGAAAACTCTACTCACGTGAATGAGTGATTTGATATACTGATAAAAGATTACAAGAAAGACTTGAAACACATAATACATCATTGAAATGACCATTATCTACTCGAACTATTCCAGATCCTACAACACTAAGAGATCTATCATCACCAACAAATATTTTCTTGGTGTTACATGCATTCAGAGTAGAAAATATGTCTTTATCCTTATCCATGTGATAATATGCTCCTGAATCAATAAGCCACTCATAAGAAGAAGAAGTAGAATTTGTGTTGAAGGAGAAACCAAAATCAAAAAGTGCTTGTCCATGAGAAGAAGAATATGAAGTAGAATCAATACTAATGTTGTGCTTCTCCATCGCTACTTCTAACGATGCCAGCTTATTGAAACATTTGGACTCATCATGACCATTTTTATCACAAAAGTTGCAATGCTTGTGAGTCTTCTTATTTTTATATTTTGCTCCTTTGTCACTATTAGGAGCTGAAGTTGTTTGATCGGGTTTGGGACTTTTATATTGTTTGTTGCTGTAGCAAGGATGTTGTTTCTTGGGATACTTGGGTTTATCTTTCTGTTGGGCAACTAAGGCTTTGTCAGAGGTACCTGCAGTGTTGATCACTCCAAGTTGTATAATCTTGTCTTCCTCTCTAATCAAAGAAGTACAAAAGGACTCAAGAGTGGGTTTTTCATAAGCTTTCCCTAGATCCTCTCTCATGGAATAAAAGGTAGATACAAACACAGAATATACACTACCTATCTTAGAAAGAATGAGATAGATGCAACACTCTTCCTCCATTTTTATCTTACATTCTTCACATAAAATTCTGAGTGTTTTAAAATTAGATAGATAGTCCCCAAGGCAAGAAAAATCACTTGGAATCAAGGTCAGTATTTGATTTACTACATGTTGTGCTCGAATAATATTAAGTTTACCAAACACAGATTCAATCTTGTTCCAAGCTTCTTTGGGGTCATCAATTTCTTGAAGGTGGTACCTTAAATTAGGAGAGACGGACATTTCGATTAGTCCTCATGCTTCGTCATTCCTATTATCCCATTTGGCTTTCGTATCATCATCAGTGGGTGTTTTTTCCTTTCCCAAGGTAATCTGGTACATGTCTTTACTTCTTAATAAATCTTCCATATGAGATTTCCATTGGAAGTAGTTGTTGCTGGTAAGAAAGACATTACTTGAAAAAATCATACTAAATATGCAGATAATGTCAATTTGAAAACTGAAATTGATGATCTAGATGAAAAGATCTTGAAAAGTTATGTGGTTTTAAAAAAAATCGACATTGAAAACAAACTTCTGGTGTGAGAGTTATTCTCTTTTAAAAAAAGGCATAAATGATAGCCAACTGACCACGTGATAGTGTAATTTGTTTTATGAAGTGACCCACTTTTATAAAGAGAAGTGGGGATCACTTTTACAATATAGTTACTTTATAACAGAAAAACTGCATGCAAAATAAATAACTCTAAAATAAAATATTAAAGCTACTTATAATGATTCACTTTTATACTTGAAGTGAAATACACTTTACAATTTTAGCATGAACTTTTTCAAAAAAGTAACAAAAGAGAGACTTGAACTCAAGAC
>ML842284.1:0-17205 GCA_009831015.1 Picea engelmannii | reverse complement strand
GAATTTCAGAGTGCCAGTTGGACAAGGAAACAGAAATGAGATCAGCTGAAGATCTCATGGACTGTCAAGAGGACAATGAGTTGAGATCGGCTGAGGATCTCAAAGACTGTCGTGAGGACAGCCAGGAAACTTTGCATTGCCAGTTGGGCAATGAAAGGAGATCATATGAAGATCTCGAAGACTGCCAGGAGGGCAGCGAAGGCGTGTTAAACTGCCAGGTGAACAGAAATGAAAAATTGAGACCATATGAAGGTCTCATGGGGAATTCAATTCAGCAGAGGGTGTTGATGAAGATGAGATCGGTTGATCTCATGATATGTCAGGGGAGCAGCAGTGACAGCATCCCATATTGCTAAGTGGGCAGGGATGGACAGATGAATTTGGATCAGCCAGAGGAGCTGACAGAGCAGATGGGACTGCCTGATAGTCTCATAAATTCAGAGAAGAATTTAGATCAGCAAGTGCAGCTGACAGAGGTGAAAGAACATCAGGATGACATATTGATGATTGGGGGAATACAAATATTCCTGCCATTTGCCCAGGAGGAGGCAGAAAATTCTGTTCAAAATGCAACAACAGCAGGGGAGCAGTCACAGTTGATGATGAATGTCAAAGAAGAAAAAGAGTTGGAGCAGGTACCTGAGACTGCCCAAGCAGATGAAGAGAAGAATGAGTGTTCTAAGGAACAGCTCAATGATTTCAGCTAGCAGGCTGAAAGAGCTGTAGCACTGAGGCTAACAACAGAAAAAGAAAAAGAAGAAGATGAGCATTCTAAGGAATGGCTCGACATATTCAGCATTGTAGCTGAAAAGACTGCAACAGGGGAGTTTGCAGAAGAAGATGAAGAGAATGAGCATTTCGAGAAATGTCTCAATGATTTCATCCAGGAAGCTGAGAGAGCTGCAGCACTGAAGCTGACAGCCGAAGAAGCCGAAAAGGAAGAGGAGCATTCTGAGGAATGGCTCAGCATTTTCAACCATGAAGTTGAAAACAATGCAAAAGAGGAGGTTGCAGAAGCAAAAGAAGACGACACAGACAACATATGTCTTACTGAGCTGTGGGAGAAGATTGAAGCCCTAGAGGATAGGGTGAAAGTGCAGGGTATGCACATCCAACAAGTGAGGTTGGAAACATATGAGGAAGGCGTGGGGGATCATGATAATCTTCCCAATGGCCCAAAATTTTTGCAGCTATGGAGACTGCAACAGAAAAACCAACCACTGGAGCAGCTGGATGAAGCGATCAAGGAGATCATGGAGCTGATGTTGAAATCAGCGCAGGCTACCAGCGACGAGAAGCTAGGTAGAGAAAAGACAGCAGTAGCAGCACAGCGGAAGCAGCAACAACAACAACAGAGTGGAGCAAGTGAAAAGCTCCACAGACTTGTTTGGGACCTAGGTGGATTCCAACAATTACAGGGGAAGCTCATGAGCAGGAGCTCATGATTTTTGCAGCTGTGGAGTATGATGCAGGATCATATCTCCATGCCAGCTAGTCAGCCACGTCAGCGCGCACTCATGCAGGGCTGAAAGGGAGGCACAGCCTCATTTTTTAATTTGAATTGAATGTAAATAAATGCCTTAGGCTGGTGAGCCATGAATGCCATGCCTTTGCGCAGGCTGTAGATAAGATAGGTATTTATTATAGATCGGCTGAGATCTATCCCTGGATAGCAGACTAGACAGTCATTGATTGTAATTAATTAGAGTAGGTAAATCCTGGAGGGAAGCGCAAAGAGCACCTTAGGTAAAAGAGATAGAGAGATCTCATTTTCAGTAGACATGTAGAGCAGAGGAGCCAAGAGAGAGCTTGGGGAACACCTTGTAAAATATACAGGCATTCGCCATTATTAATACAGAGAAGTTTTTCCTGCACCAGTCTGTCATTATATGCATGTCTGTATGTGCGTGTTTATTATATGCTGCAATTGTGTATTGTTATCATGTACTTGCAGGGAGTGTGTTTGATTTCAGGTTTGAGGGTATTTGAGGATTCATTCCATGAGGGCGTGACAGAGTGTTGAGACTCTGAATCCCAGTGCACAGAGGGGCACTTCTGAACTCGTGAGGAGTCAGACAAAGACGTGCTGAGAGCACCAGCCTTGAATTCAACCACTCATACAGAAGGAGGACTTTGGGGTTGCTGAACACCTCAATAGTCAAGGCAGTGTAGCTGAGACACTGTTGTGGATAGAACCTTTACTGAAAAGTTCTGTAAGAGCTCTACCAAGAGGGTATTGAGCATGCACCATGGAAAGAACTCTGTTGTGAGTTCAGAAAGACTATAATTCTGTGAGGATTCTGAGGGGCTCCGTCTGGAGGACGTCGAGCGAAGGGTGCAAGGGCACAGGAGAAAGTATAACTGAAGGGTGTTCTGTAGCAGAGATACTCCGCCAGGAGGGCGTTGAGAGGGTGCGCAGATAGCCGAGGAGGAATGAACTCATTGAGTTCTATCATCTGAAGGAAGCAGAGTCCACTGAGGGACCTGTATTGGGTTGCTGAATACCCAGAAAGACTCAGCACGGAGGTTGCTTGAGCAAGGAGCCAGGAAGGCGTCATTATTGATCATCTGAGGGAAAGGAAGAGAAAATCCCTCAAGGGGGTCTGAGTGTTTGTGGAAGCTCAGGATAGATAGCGCTTTGCGCGCGAAGACTCTGCAGGAGTGCAGGAGCCAAAGAATCCCGTGAGGATTCAAAGGGCAGAAGCTCTGGAAGGATAGCGTTTTCATACGCTCAGGCGAGACATCAAGTTGAGGAGTTCGAGCAAGAGAAAAGGAACTGAGTTTCTGTAGAGGTCAAAGCTACAGGACGAAAGCTTAGGAAGGGCAGCGCTTTTACGCGTCTCAACGGGACTCATGTTGAGAGTTCACAGAGGAGAAGAAACGCACAAGAGTCCTGAAGATCCAACACTTGGAGAGTGATTGGACGCTGAGCGCAAGGAGTGCGCCAACTTTCCATTGAAGGAGTGGGAGAAACCAAGCTCAGGAGGGATAGTTCCGTGGTGAGACTTTGGGAACAGACCCAGGAGGAGCGCGAATTGAGAGAAGCTTTGGAGCGGGAGATCTCCAAGACGAACAATCAACGGACAGGATTCGCGGCGGAGAATCGCGAAATCCTGGGGATCGTTGGATCATGGAGAAGCTGCAAGGAGTTTAACCCTTGGGCGCAGGAGAGAACCGGCCATCAAATTTCGGCACATCGGGGTTCGGGCTTCGGCGATTGCAAAGGCAAGAGGTTCATTTCCTTTTGAAATCGCGAATAGCGATTTCCCGATTTAACGGGAGCCGTCGATCGTGACGAGGACAGGTGGCACGCAGGATCCCTGAGGATCGGTGTTCAGCATTCGACGTTTTCCGGAGGCAAGAGTTCAACCTCTTTGAAATCGCGACCGGCGATTTCCCGAATCGATCTGAGCCGTCGATCATAGCGGGGACACGTGGCGTAGGATCCAGAGCAGTTTGGATTCGGGGTTTTGTAAGGACCGTGACCTTGTGCATCAAGAGACGCAAATTCCCGAATCGCGATTTCCCGACAGCACGAGTGGGAGACAGGTGTCAAGGGGTTAGACCTCCCCATGGGATGATGACAGGTGTCATCGGACTTCGGGGTTTCGGCGTTCGGTGTTTCGGGTTTTTCGACCACGAAGAAACTTTGTATCGTGGATCCACGATCCGTGAAGTCCCGAAGAGGACGTGGCAGCGTGGGACCCCAGGTACTAGGGGAAGACAGGTGGAGCGATCTCGGAGAATCGGCACCTCGGTACTCGGGTTTTTGAAATACGGAGTGTTGACATCGCAAAGGGCGATTTCCCGATAGTGCAAGTGGAGGACAGGCATCAGGGCATTAAGCCATATGAGGAGGCATTGACAAGTGGCATCAGCTCAGAGTTCGGGGATCGGAGATTTGGAGGGCGAGTGAATCGCAGTATCCTATTCGCCGATTTCGAAGATAGGGAAACCCCCTATATCCGAGGACGTTGACCCCTTTGACATCGGGATTCGGGGAAGTGAAAGACCCGATATCGTGAGCGCTGAACGCGCGAACTCGCGAGTCCCGAGTTCCCAAGATAGGGACATCTGTGGGTCAGGAACTCCCGAGAGGAGTTGGAAGAGTCTTAGACTCTTCGGGCCTGTGAGAGAATGAGAAGGTCCTGGTGAGAGCAGGGTGGAACCGTGAGGGTTTAGAGACATCGCTTGCACCACTCACACAAGCATATTTCTTTTTTTTAGGTATGTCCAAAAAATATTTGAAAGTATTTTATTGGAAGATAGATCATGGACAACATGGGTAAGACACGTTATTGGGATTTTATTGGTAAAATACCTAATTCTAATTTGATATTAATTGAAGCTATTACATGAATAGTGTACAATTTTTGGGATGAGGAAACCCTTGCACATCTTTGTAGACTTTTTGTGAAATGGTAATGAGGGGAATAAAGGAATTTTCTTAAGCAATTTTGTTAGGATGGTTGAAATTTAAGAGACAACCAATCATTATATACAAATATTCAAGCTACCATTAATACAATTGGAAAGAATAATCATTAAAAGGATCATAATGAGAAACATCATGTATTATGATAAAAATAAATTGTGAGTAATAGTGTAAGTGAATTTATGTTATTCACACAAGCTTAAATGTTTTTAGGTATGTCCCAAAACCCGCCGAAAGTATTTTATTGGAAGAGAGATCCTCGAGAACCTCGATATTTTATTGGAAGAGAGATCCTCAACAATGGGGGTAAGACAGATTATTGGGATTTTATTTGTAGGATACCTCATTCTTATTTGATATTAATTGAAGCTATTACATGACTAGTCTACAATTTTTGGGATGAGGGAACCCTTGCACATCTTTGTAGATTTTTTTGTGAAATGGTAATGAGGGGAATATAAGCATTTTCTTAAGAAATTTTGTTAAACCTTTTATATAATTAACAAACAATAATCCACTATTGACCAATCCATTTGGAGACTAACTTCAATTAGGAAATGTATGATTTGTAGAACTATTTCTTTTAATTTACTAAGTTTTTCAATAGTGTAATCATTTTATTTTAGAATAAGTAGTTTTCTCATTTATGAGCAATTTGTATTTTTTTTTTATATCATAAATTATTTGTTTATATCCCTAGTCATAGTAATATAGTTAGAGGTTCATTTCCAAATTTATTCAACTAGGTATTTAAATTGTTGATTTTATTTTCTTACTAACTATTTACTAAAAGTATAAAACAATATCATATTTGGTGTTATTTTTACCTCATTGATTTTGTTAATTTATCTTTAGGCACCATTTTTCACTTTTATTATTATATTAATTGCATATAATTTATTACATTTTTTATCCACAAACAATAAAACATATCAAAACCATCTAAAGGTTATTTCGCCATAAACTAGATGAATTATGTGTTCCAACTAGTGTAAGGTCTAATTTGGACCTTTAATTAGGTATAATCCCTATTGACTAAACACAGACATTCATTCTCGTTAGAAATTTGGACTCTATATATATGCCTCTATATGTGTAGATTTTCATGAGTCATGAGTATATAGACCATATTTGAAAACCTAGTAAAAAAAAAATATGAATTGGTAGTTGGAAAGATGGGTATGTTTAGGTTTAAGGATCGGTAACCCCAATTTTTTTTCAATTCAAAGATAAAAATAAGGAAACCAACCCATTCAACACATAGAGGAAAAAATACAATACCACGTATTTTTTCTAATTTATATGAACACACATTAATAATAGGTGTGTATTATTTTATACACAATATATATATATATATATATATATATATATATATATATATATTTGTAAGTTTTAAACTTCTGAAGTAAAACAATGCATGCATATTCTTAATAAAAGCATAAATTAATCAATGGAAATGGATCATACACAAAGTATATAGAGATTTATGTTCGACACCCTTAAGGATAAAAAACGAGCTTCCTTGGTATCACACCTCACAACTCTTCATTGCATTAATGTCATCATTCACAATACAATATATTCAATATTCTCGGTATTTAGTAACTTCAAAAACCTTAATCCTTTAACCAAAATTATATTACAAACTTAATCCCTTAATATAGGATTAAATTGGAAAACCACAGAAATAGCGAAAAAAGCACCCCCAAAAAAAGAGCCAATTATGTATTAAGGTCCTTATTTCCCTCCTTAACCATGTTAGGAATCAAGTCTAATTTCCAATGCAAAAAACCTAGTCATGGAATTCATATCACACTCATACTATCATACTCAAAAGACTACAAAGTAGTCATACAAAATACATATTTGTTTGTTTGAGGATTTGTTTGAAGGATCTTGAACCCGAGAATATTAAACAATATTTGAACACAATTATTTTTCTTCCTTAAATATGGTCAAGGTCTCATGAACTCTTATTTGAATTTTTTTTAATGGTGTCTATATCCATGAAAAACACCCTCTAGATAGGGCTTATGTTGTGTTCTGTAGTTATTTTTCGTGGAGATTGAGCTTTAGAACCAATGTATAGGGACCAACTCCCAATTTTTCCTCATTTAACCATGGTACTAGGGATCATCAATTTATTTATTAAGCCACTTATTAATCACAACTGCGACTCAATAGAAAGTTTTTGTGCGTGAAATATAATCATGGTTCTTGTGTTCCACTCCAAATGGTAACTTGAACCCCAACTGTAGCCCCAAGAATATTTATTGGTGTGGGACTTGTTATTGTAGGATTTGTAGTTGAGAAAATCTCAACAAAAATTCCCAAACCTTCTGTAACTACAATAAATCCTACCACAGTCGTCTTAGTAATAAATACCCATGTTTTTAGTGATGGAGGAGGTCCATCATAGGGGAGGATTGCTCAATGACCCCAAGGTATCAAAGTAGAAAATATTTTATTCAAGCCTACCACCCCCTTTCTTGATAACCTAATTATGAAGTTGTTTGAGTACCTTCTTAGAACAAGAACACTTGTAGCATATATATAATTATTTCCAAGTACAAGCATACAAGAAATACCTCTTTAATATACTAGATAATGGAAATTGCAATGGTTGTTATGAAATTGAAAAAAATAATCTTATTACAACAAAAATGAAAAATTTATAACTACAACAATGATTTCACTTTAGAATTGCAACAATTTATCAAGAAAAACTTAGCATTTACTAATTAGAACATTATCTAATAGTTGGATTAAATTTTTTAGTATGTTAGACTACTATTAGAGAAATATATGCAACAAGTTAGAGTAAGTTAGGATTGTTGTAAAAAAATTTTGCAACATAAGCAAGATTATTAGTCAATTATCGTAATTTATGGTTAGTGAAGTTAGTAGGACACTTGAAAGAATTGAAACTCAGATTTTGTTCCTAAATTTCACCATAAGAGAGCTTGAAGATTAGTGCCTTTGAGAGCTATGGATTCCTTACAACAAAAATAAAATAACTTTGGAGATAGAAAAGGCTAAGAGGTAGGGCTTAAAATCTGAGGTGCTAGCACATTAGGGCCTTAAGGTTTATACCTTGAGGAGAATGATTGCTATAGTGCAAACACTTTTCAGCTCTAGCAACTTTTTATTCCTTTTTACCTACTTCAACTAGGTCATAATCACGAGTCTAGGATCAAAATCCTAAAGTGATAGCACTTTACGGATTTAGGATTCTAGCCATATCTAGGATTTCTTCACAAAATTTGGACAAAATTAAACTTGTGAGAGGAGAAAGAACTTATTCTCGTCTCTTAGGGTTTAAGAAAGATGTCTCACATGAAAAAAGAAATTACCATGAACATTTAACAACACAAAGATAAAATTGCAGAAATTTCAGTTAATCCACTAGGATAACATTATAATAAACCCTAATTACAGAAATTGCATCTGAAAATACATAAATAAGCATCCACACTTGACCTCCAAGAGATAGCTCATGAGAGAAAAGACCCTATAACATTAATAAAGAGAAAATTTTAGACTTGTTCTCTCACATATGGTGAGAAGATGTGATGAAAAAATGAAATTTCAAGTGGTTTTGTTTATATCGAGCCTCCTTCACCTATTTGCCCACTTTAAATTGTCAGCAAAAAAACATAAGAGGTCCAACCCCTTTAATGTTCCCTTACAATATACAACAATCAAATTTTACATGAACTAAAACCCTAGAATGATGCATCATACCCTAAGAATGTGTCGTAGTCCAGAAGTTAGATGTCAATCCTTCAATACGATAGTGATGGGCCTACACAGAACATGTGTCAAGATGTCATGTGCATCTTCCTGTCAAAACACCATGTGATCCATCAAAACATATTGCAAAGGAGACGTCAAGTTCTTGAAGTGTGTATTTTTAGGCCTCCAAAGGCACACATCCAAGAGGGGGAGGGTGCAGTTTCATCCTATGGTGATGCTTATAGGGAGCCTCCAAAGACAATGTCCTTTATCCTCTAGGATAAACGTTCATCATCCATGGTCTTCCAAAAGAGGGGTACAACGTCCATATTGTGGGCAAGGTAGTACAAAGAAAAACAAGTATTCCCTCCAAGGGTCCACAAGTCAAACATATCATGCCAAATAAGCCAGATTTAATACAAGAACCACCAAAAAATGTGCATCAAGTCCTCCCTTTTAAAATTAAAAAAATGTTCAAATATGTTATAAGTTTTTCCAAATTTATTTATGGGAGGGGAGTCATGCTGCTCTATTGGGTAAGCCAATCCCAATGTTAAAGATTTTTTCCTAGGAAGACCCTATATAGATCATATGATGATTATGAGGTGGATTGGGGGAAGATTTTTGGGAATGGGGTTCTTGACATATCAAGGGTTCATGTTGTGTCATTTATGGGTGCATTTGTGTACGGTGTGTTGCATCCATTGTTCACAATGAAACATTTTTACAAGCCCTTTCCTTTAATTAAATATGGTTCTATTATCACAGGATTTGTAGTTGTGCAAATCCAAACACAATATCACCAAATATTGAATAACTATAGGAAACCATACCATTATCACCTTACTATGAAATTACCTCATTTTAGTGATGGAGGAGGTCCACCACAAGGGAGGCTTCTGTGGTGACCTCAAGGGATCATAGTAGCAAGTTTTATATCCAAGCCCACCACTCCCTCTTTAGGTCACCTAAGTCAATGTCTATGTCTATGGAATGGTTTAGGTATGGAGTTGTTTGAGTACCTACTAGGAACAACAATACTTTATATCATTTATATGATCAATTCCAAGAATATGTATGCAATTGAAACCTCATAAGACACCAGACAGTGTAAATTTTCTACAGTTGGTATGAATTTGCATCAAAATTGCAACAATTACCAATAAAAATATAACATAAATCGAATAGATTAATACTAAGTTGTTGTATGCAATTTATGGTAAGTCTAGGCCACCTTTAGATCAATGTATGCAATAAATAAGTGAGTATTAGATGATTGTATCAAGCCTTTTGCAGCAAAAAAAAGTTTTCAAGTGAATTATCTTTACTTAGTTTTAGTTATGTTAGTAGATAGCTTGAGAGATTGAAAATAGAGATATTTTTTATCACTTTCACCACAGGAGTGTTGGATCATGTTGCCATTGATGCCAATGGTTTGAATGATTGATGTCAAGTGATTCATTGATGCCAATGGTTTGATTGATTAATGTCAAGTGATTGATTGATGTCAAAGGATTGATCGATTGTTTATTGATGAACAATGTATATGTATAGTCCTTGATGAGAATGATAGATGTCAAAGTGGAAACCAATTGATAAATATGGATCATTGATATGATGCATAGATGAAGATGGATCAATGAGTTTTCATGATGATGCATAGTTTGTTTGATGATAAGATGACTCATTATTGTATTATCATGATTGATAAGGTGCACAAATGCATGAACTCCAAAGTGGTCCCCTTATGGTGAAATCTCTCATGGGAAGATGCTTTGCGGATTGAGTTATCCTAGAAGAATGGTTGGAGGACCCATGCTTGTATGTGGAATAATGAGATGAAGATCAATGAAGTTTTTGGTGAAACTATCCTAGATGGATAGTGTTTGTCATGCAATTTCCGGTAGTATATGGAATGTCAGATAACTCCTCACAGTTTGAGAGTTATGGCCTTATGAAGTTGGAGGAGCCCCATATGAAGGCTTGAAGCCCCCAAGGTCAAAGAAGTCAAAGTGACGTAAAAGAAGAAATCATTATTTAAATGATAAAGTATTGGATAACTTTCTATTTTATGGAAATTGGTTAATCCTAAAATGAGGAAAATAGGTTAGGTGACCTAGAAATGGGTTAAGTGACCTAGAAGATAAAAGTATAAATAACAAGATAGGATCTCTTGTGATATGTACATTTTGGAGAGAATCCTTTGTTTTGGATCAATGGAGATCTTCTTGTGAGAGAATATCTGGTGTGGATATCTTGAGCATGATCGAATATCTATTTTGAGGAAGAAAGCGAGAGGAGGATCTCATGGATGTATCAAAGTTTCGACAATGTCAGAGATCTTGACGGAAAAAGTCTCGAAGCTTCAGAAACCCTAGTTTCTAAGGTGTACACAGGCTCTAATGGGTCATGGAGTGTACATACGTGGGTTGTATGAGGACAGGGAGTGTGCGATGGATGGAATGATAAAGACTTGTGTTTGAGCTGGTGCCAAGCTCTTGGATGATAATGCAGGTTCCAGATCTGCATTCTATGGGCTCAAATATTCCATTGAGACACTAGTATGGTTGTTAGAATATGAAAGATGTGTGCTCATTTTACCATTGACAATACCCTTGTCACCCAACCATAGGCCGAAGCCACCCTTTGAGCACCTTAACCTTGACAAAGAATCATTTTGGAGGTAAACCCTAGGCTAGATAACCATACAAAGGGTAGCACACCTTTCCCTAAGGATAACGCATCAACAAGAGTTGATCAAATAGTCCAAACCCTAGCCAAGAGATAGTCCAAGCCAAAATGTAACTGATAGCTGCAATAGCTACACCAATATCTCTCCTCCAAACTTGCGCACAAGACTGCAGCTGCAATGCGCAAAGCTGGCTCTCTGCAATTGCTGAGATGTGTCAAATGAGAGATTGGTGCCCTGTATTTATAGTGGTTTTGGCAGACTTATTGGGGATGACTTTTCCTTCTGGGTACTTGTCTATTGAGTATATTATTATTATTTTTGACTGACTTCTTCTCTTGGAGGCTAATAACCTAATATAAATTATCCTCTTGAGCCGACAAGTCTTCTAGGGTTATTAGCCAACTTATTAGGGTTTCTTCTTGCTTTCTGGAGTATTCTATTCTCATTAGGTTTTACACGTGGAGGTAAATACCTCCCACAGCTACCATAATATCAACACTCCCTCCTAGCTATGGAGGTATTACAGGTAATGGTCTTGAGCACAAAACATACCATTCACCTGGTAGCATCAACATAGTTATATAGACTATATCATGAGCACCATAATCATCATCAACTACATCATCTCTTGAAACCATACTCTATCTAAGTAATCAGACATGATGCTCACTCCATAGAGTGATACAAGGGCCATTATTCTAATCTAAAAGAGTAAATGTTCTGAACCATTTTATGTCTGGAAGATCTTTGTTCATCATTCATCTGGCTAATGATTATCTCCAATAAACTGTTGATAGTCTTCAAGGCAATCAGAACAAAAATAGAACACAACTGTGTCTATCCATAGTGGTACATAACTACAATCCAGTGGTACACTACCACACCAAGTAACACACAAGTACTTGATCAACAACGTATAGTCACGAACAGTGGAACATATCCACCATAGTAGTATACATCTACTGTCATACAGTCTTCATAACAAACATTTGATAGCAACCTGCATAGAAACAATGTTATGATATAACCTGAACCATCTAGGCCAATCTTTCACTCACATTTGTGAGATCTGAAAGAATATTTTCCCTCAGTGTGGAACATCAACAATGGGTTATCTGCCCTGTTCTTATCAAATAAGGAAGAGTGATTGTTTCTAATTTTTTATCCTGGACCATTCCTCACCCTAGTCCATTCCTCCTACACTAATCAAAGTGCACCCTAGAGAGAATGTATAAACCCTAAGGAATGTTTGTCCTTGATTGCTGAGCCTAGACCATTCCCCACTGTGGGCCATTCCTCGTACACTAATCAAAGTGCACCCTCGAGAGAATGTATAAACCCTAAGGAATGAATGTCCAGACCATTTCCTCTGTTAACCACAAGAGGAAAAGATTATCATGTATCAACCTCCAAAATGGACCATTCCTCATGTTAACCACAATGAGAAATTGTTGTTCGGCAAGGCAGGCTAATCTTCTTGAGTAACCCTCAAGAAGAGAGACTGCCCTAGACCACTCTCCATGTTGACCACAATGGGAAGTCATTTTCTATGATACACCAGCAATATGGACCATTTCCCATGTTAACCACAATGGGAAATTGTTGTCCATCATAAATCTCAATCTACTTTCCGAACAGGAAAGCATCTATCCAAGATGGACTATTTTTCAATTCTTGAAAATGAATGTCTTCAATAATATTTTCAGTGCTCCCTCCCAACCTGGGAGTCATCTCTTCCTTTTTCAATAAGGAAGTCATTTCCACAAGCTCTAACTTGAGTATGCAAACTCTTTCATCTTGGATAGAAGTTTTACCAAAATGTCTTTTTATCTGCTCATCTGTGGAGATATGTATTGGAGAACCACTTTCTCCTTTTTGGACTTCATCATGGATAATGAAATGCTTGATTTCAAATGTACTTTAGTCTGGAACACTATTTTTCTATGAAGGCTTCATGTAGCTCTGAACAATAGAGTATATCATTGTTGGAAAACTGGAACATATCCATGTGGCACTTCTTCTATCATCATGAGAACTGATCTACAGAGTAATCATCTTGATGTTATAGGAAATATTCACCATGCTTTTGTTGTGCACTAGAGGTTATCCACCAAGTTATCTTATACTATCTGCATACATGGTTTCTTTCTGGTATGCCTCAAAGTATTGAGATTGCTCTTCATACACTCTTTATTCAATTTCTCTAGAAAACAGTCTTTACATTCATATGATGTAGAACTCCAACTCATGGATGTTGTGGATGATATAATGAATCATGTAGAGATATGTCTGGTATACTAGAACAAGTAATCACCATAGTCTTCTCCCTCCATCTGGGAGAACCTCTAGTTTGGATCTCGCAATGATTTCATTCATAAGTCTTCTATACATTGTTCTTCATCACGACTTTCAGTTCCTCTAGTTCATTGCTTTTATTGAGTTTACATCAGGATGACAATCTTGTGATTCTTGATATAATCACTGGTTGTTCTAGCTTCTCTTTTTTTCTTGGAATCTTCATGTGTTTCTTTAGTTCCAGGGTCCATGGAGTTTCTTATAGATTCCATGTCCTAAAAATTCCATAATAGGATTACGGATGTGGATGAACAACCACGGATACTTTAAGGCTTCTCTTTGAAGAATACATATTATCTTTCATGGCTACTATCATGGATATATACTTCATCATCTTCAATGGATCATAGGATTAGCTCCCTCCTAATCCTTGCTTCATGTATGAGTGCATATAATCGGCTCCCTCCATCTAACATATTCCACGCTTCCATCCTCATCCTTATTGTCTTCTGCAATATATAATTGTCTTATTTGTCTAACAGAGTCCATGCTTCGATCTTGTTGTCTTCTACAAAATGTCATAAGTCTTCTTCCAATTTCCTCTCGATTGTTAACTTATTTCTGTCTTTTCTTCTTCTAAGTTTCTTCATGATTGATTCGGCTTATATTGCAATAGCTTCCACCTGATTTGTATTTCATCATTTCATGTGTATTATCTAATGATATCCATTCTTATCTTGTTGTTCTTCCATAGGTATAGTTCTTCTTGGAATACATTATCTTCCAAGAGATAGATATACAAGATATGTACAGAGATTATGCAAACAAGATATGTACAAGAAGTAAGAAGAGTTTTGTTACCTTTAGAAGAAGAATCCTTTTCCATCCTTCTTAGTCTTCTTTGTGGCTTCCTTTTCTTCAGCAATTGATGCTTTGTGTTTATCCTTCCTTTTCTTTAGCTTGGGACAATGAATCGTGTAGTGACCATACTTTCGACAGTTGAAGCGTTATACGTATGAAATGTCTTTCTCTTGATTTGGCTTCCTCCTTGAACCAAACTTCCTTTTGTTCCTAAAGTTATTGAATCCTGATGTGAAGGCTTGATCATCGTACTTATTTTGGGGTTTCTCTTTTTCACTGATCCTTGATTCTTCTTGAGCACAGAAAGTCCAAATTTATTCAAATGTCGAATACTCCTTTCTTGTGTTCATGCTTGTGGCAAATGCATCCCACGTTTTAGGAAGACCATTGAGTAGTATGTTTACCAAATCTTTCTATGAGATGATATCTTCAATAACTTGTAGTTGATCTCTTAACTGAGAGATTCTCACAAAGTATGATGTTATGTTATCGTCATCATTCATCTTCATGTCACGGAGCTCATTCTTTAGACTCATTACTTGTCCAATGTTTGTGACTGAGAAGAGATTTGTTAGGGCATCATACATCTTCTTCAATGAGTCAAGATGGGAGATGTAGGGTGTCAAGTGGTCTTTTATATATTCCACTATGATACTCATAGAATTGATATCACTGTCTTTGAACTTCTCCATAGCTTCAAGGTTCTGTGGTTCCTTCTCTTTTCCTTCTTCAAACTCTGGCTTCACGATATTTCCTTTCACGATATCAACACTTTATTCTTGCCAAGGATGAGGTCAATCCTTGTCTTCCATGCTCTGAAGTTAGAGGATCCATCTAACTTGTTCTCTTGACTTCATAGAGTAAGTCATGGCTGCATGACTTGGTCAACCCTAGATTTGACCAGAAATTCAAACTTCACATCTTGGTTTTTTGAGAGTACCAAGAGATGCATTGGGATAGGGTGCACTGACATATCCATATATTAGGTTAATCCCTTCACTTAAGGTGCCTCAACAAGAGGATTAGGGTTTCTGTAATTGCACCTGGTAGTAACCCTAGATGCAGTGTCTTGGAAGTTGCTCCTGCTAGTAACCCTAGCAACAGTTCCTCAGCAAGCTCAATATCCTAGAGGCTATGCTTCCTTCTAGTGTTTATACTGAATGAAGGAGGAATGGTCCCATAACCTATTAGAATATGAAGTATGTGTGCTCATTTTACCATTGACAATACCCTTGTCACCCAACCATAGGCCAAAGCCACCCTCCGAGCACCTTAACCTTGACAGAGAATCATTCCAGAGGAAAACCCTAGGCTAGATATACATACAAAGGGTAGTGCACCTTTCCCCAAGGATAGCGCATCAACAAGAGGTTATCAGATATTCCAAACCCTAGCCAAGAGATAGTCCAAGACAAAACATAACTGCTAGCTACAACAGCTGCACCAGCAACTCTCCTCCAAACTTGCACACAAGACTGCAACTGCACTACGCAGAACTAGATCTTTGCAACTACTAGATGTGTCAAATGAGAGACTGGCACCCTATATTTATAGTGGTTCTGACAGACTTACTAGGGTCGACTTCTCCTTTTGAGTACCTGTCTATTCAGTATATTATTATTATTTCTAACCAATTTCTTCTCTTGGAGGCTAATAACCTAATCGACAAATCTTCTAGGGTTATTAGGAAAATCATTCGTGTTTCTTCTTGATTTTCAGAGTATTCTATTCTCGTCAGGTTTTACACGTGGAGGTAAATACCTCCTGCAGCTACCATAATATCAACAATGGTTACACTATTATCTTGATGGATACTATTGTTTGATTTGTTGTGAATGCTTAGGGAATTCTTGATATGTCTTCTATGATGTAGTTCAGTTTGGTTGATTTGGTTGATTGACTGAGTAGTACTCTTGTGATTCAATGGTGACATGATTTCTATGGTATACTAGTTGTTTACACATATTTGAAATAGCATTCATATTGATTTATTATGGAGCATGAGCAAGCTATTGGAGAGCTTGGAGATGTTGTGACTGGTTGGTGGTCAGATTGGATAGTCAGAGACAAAAGAGAATGATATATTGATTGCAGAGAATATGATTTGATCTTGAAGGACAAACCCTAACAACTCAGAAGGTATACACAGGTTTTTGTATACACTAGCTGCATGCATATGCGGGTTGTAGTGAGCCAGAGCGTGTACACACGTGGGTTGCACTACTAACAAGTAGTGTACCTATTGTAGATTGATATATGTTGAGGATTGGTGCCTCATCTCAGTTGGTGTTGAGGCTGTAAGATGAGTCTTTCATTATGGAGCTAGTGCTCTTGTAGAGTTGTACTCTATTCATTTGTTGCTTGAAAACCCCTAGATTTTTGTCCATAATAAAAAGAAAAATTGTACATACATCTTGTGTTCTTTGTATTCATTGTGGTGATGACTTGTTGATGATATATTGTTGATATATTTTGCTAATATATGTTCACATCTAATTGGTTATAAATGACAACAATGGGTAATGAGTAAATATTGAATACTAACTAAGGTGTTTTGTGTAAGATGGAAGTTCTGAGAGAAAGAGCCCCACACTAATTCACCCCCCCCCCAACTCTAAGTGTGGTAGGTGTGTCCAACAATTTTTTTCAGAGCGAACCTTCACTACAAGCCTTAACAAGCTTGAAGGAGATCCATAGACACACAAATGTATGATGAAGTTCCAATGCTTGATGAGGAAATCTATTCTACTCGGAGAATAGAGATGAGAATACATTCAAAGATAATGGGAGCAACTATTTGGAATGAAGCCATTGGTGGATCAGTTTCATTGAAGAACAAGTCAAAGTTTGAAGCTCAAAGAGAAGGAAAGAAGAATGATGCATTATCTCTCAAGACCATTCTTAGTGGACTCTCAATCCCTATCAAAGAGAGCATGGGACAATGCACTTCCACCAAGGATCTATGGAGAGGAAACATATCAAAGAAATAAGGAGAAAGAAGATATTGAAGATCACTCCATCAAGATCACTAAAGGTAAAGAATCTCCAAAACTCTTGAATACATTATTTCTAAATGTGATTTTGAAAACATTTCAAGTGAAGATAAAGAGTCAAGGGATGATAGCACAAAGGAAGATCTTGAAGACATTTCAAATGAAGGCAAAAAATTATGTATTGATGTTGG